>JAQFXU010004263.1:0-13942 GCA_034693705.1 Spatulosminthurus flaviceps | reverse complement strand
AAGTTTGCTAGTACTATAACATAGCTGGTCCTTCGAAAAACTGAAAAACCCACGTTAACCCAAATGGCTCGTTAACAATCACTGATGCTGATGCTCCAGAACATTTTGCAACACTTTCTCAAAAAAAACTGTTCTCAAATATTGTGGAAACAAAAACGCTCTACGCATTTCATTGCCAGAGTGTTTGGTTCAACAGTTTTTGCTCGTAATGAATAACGGCAATGGTTAATAGGATTTGAAGGAACTTGAGAATAAGCAAAAGTATATTTTTTGGCCTGAGATAGTATATTGATTATCCAGAATTTATGTTGTAAATAAATACAAATTCTGGCCAACCTTCCCAGATGTTTAAAGCTGCAAACTTAAATACGTATGTCCGTGGCAATAAAAATCATTTGGTTACATCCCTAATCTGCCTCGCATAGAGATAATCGGATGGTGAACATTTGTACTTATAAAGTGTTCCAGTTGGAGAGTAAACTTAGAAATCAGACCTCGAATGTATTTCCACCGCGGTATTTTCCAGCAGTCTATTAGAATTAGGCAGGAAATTTTTGCTAAAACCGAATGGAGGGCGTTGAAGTTCAACACTTGATTTAATTACCTTCAAAGCCAATTACTACCTGCTTGATTAAGGTTTCTCAAGACTCCGTATTTAAATTACAGGTTTCACGTGAATTTTATCTACAATTAAAATTTTAGTAAGCTTTCAACTCTTTCAAGTTAGAAAAATATTTGGGCCTGAAAAATAACTAGACAATATGCAATAATTGTGAAAATCATCATATTTTTGGAAAAAATATGAAATTGGATTTTAAACGCGCCATTAAAAATAGTTTTACAAGTTTTGGTCGTATGTAGCTTCTGGTTTGAAAATTTTCACTATTTTCATTTGACTTTTTCAAAACCGAATCCTAAATTTTCCAAAGGAGTTGGAGTTCCTTTTTTAATTTGGACATATGGGAATAGCTTGCTATAAAGATGCTGCGGGATTGCGGTGGTAATTTTCTTATTTCATGATGTCGCTTGGTGCCCCATCCTTGGATACCTGCTCTGCGAGCCTGTGGTTTGTTTCACTTAGAATTTTTTTGAGCCCTAAAATTTCTGTGTAAAATTAAATCATGGTTGATTTGGTGGGAGTTTTTAAAGTTTTGTGGAAAATTGTGGTATGATCTTGGAAAATTTGGTTTGTGCTGTCTTGCCTATAAAAACCTTAGCTTATTTTTAAGCTAGTTTTTTCACTTTCTTTCCCCACAATGTGTTCCTGTGTACATCTAAATAATCGCTATTTTCCCTTTCATTAAAACTGTGCAGTAAGTAATTTTTTACCAAGACTTTGTTTTAAAAAATAGAAACTTCCCCGGTTTTTCATGATTATTAAATTGGCCTTGAGATAAGAATAATTACTAGAAAATGATTAACGTGGACTCCATAAATTAACTGATTTGTAAGCATGAGACGATTATTGTAAACCGTATTTTAGCATTCATATTGCATAAATTGTAGTTGCTTAATAGGGGTTTCCCCTGACTATGCCTCCTGAATTTGCGTTGTTTATGTTTTTAGCCCTATTTTTACACTATTCATACAGGCTTATATTACGCTCATTTGCCTAAGTAGGTTTTTCAGGATTGGCACTGCAGTTTCAATATTTTGCAAGTTTTATTTGTTGAGCAAATTAAACGCCATTTGACCGAAATAAATTTATCAATTAGTTTCTCATGCGTTAAGTTGACAAAAGCGAAAGTGACGAATGTCAAGGTCGGAGTAATAGAGGTTGTTGGATACACTCGATTTTTTTCTATACTAAAGATACTACTATTTACAAAATTTAATTAAGTAGATTATTATTATTAATTAAGTTAATTTAAGTTTTTATCTAAACGACTAACCGGCGAAATTTGGAATGCATGCAATATTATCTATTACTCATTTGATATTTTTATATCAGAAGAATCATTGAAGTTATTTAGTAAAAATTAAGGATTGCTTGGAAAGAATTTTTAAAACATGTTTTCCAATTATTCAAGCTAGTGTGGTATTTATTCTTATTGCTAGTTGACTAGTCCCTTGTAGCCTAGAGGCTAAGGACAGAGATTCATTCAAGTGTAGCTTTTTAATAGTTTTTGTAGTTTATTATTTTTTTTGTTATTAGTCTTGAAAATTTGGCGCGGTGGGGGAACCCATAAGCAATCGAAATAATAATTACATTTTATAGGTTGAAGAAGAAAAGATTTCTTGAGTAGCACTAAACGGAAATTGTAGGAACTAATTTTTCAATGAAACCGCTTTTCCTAAAAAAAGGGTGCAATTTACACATAAATATTTGAATGTTTATCTCCATCTTGTTTTAATATATGAACTAAGCTTGTTTACCAAAGTAGTTTCTTGGTTGCTGAAATTTAACGTTTAAAAAATAAAAAATTTCCCGATCCCCATTTAAATACTGGATATTCATTAATCTTGGAAAGTACAGTTTGCGGGCGTTTGTGTGAATCATGAAGCATGGAAGGACATTACGCAACTGGCGTGAAGTTTGAGCTGCAGCAATATAAACAATTCAATATCACAGTTCCTTGAAATGACTCAACAGCCATACGTAGTTTTCTCAAATTAGAAATTTTCTCCGAAAATTGGAGTTACATTTCATATTCAAACTTTGAATATTTATTTAAACTGGTGAATCCTACTTTTTTTAGAGTTCAAAATTCTTGAAGGATTTTATGTTGCGTCATCCAGAACTTCAACTAATAAACCCCTGAAAATTTAATGCATATTTGCAAAAAATGTGATAAAATGTGTATTTACAAAGAAAGCGAAAATTAAAATTATGAATAACCATGTTTTTCAGGTCTTGAAAATATCCGAAATTTGAAAAAACTTACTTTCGTAGGTTGTTCCTATTTCTATTGCAATCAAAAATACCTCATCATCTAAATTTGGGAAATTAAGGATTATGAAATAAGTCAAATGCATCAAATGGCTAAAGATAATTCAACTTCGCTAAAATCTCTAAGTAATCAAAGTACAGTAAAAACCCTTTAAGCAGGCAAATTACGAGCGCCAGAGACTATTCTTGGATAAAGCCTGTAAATTATTTCAGTGAAAGTGCTTTTATTATTGTTAGATGTTGATATTTGACGCCAATAAAAAATTGAAAAGGCTGTTCATGCCCTATAGTTGAAGTTATAACAGGATTATAAAAGACGGCATGTTTGGTGAGATAAATAACTAGACCGGAAAAACTAATATTTTGCGATGTTTCACTGTTTTAAAAAATTTAATAGTTCCCTTTTTAAGTTTAACGTTTTCTGGAAAATTGTGAAGCCAACTTTAATATATTTTGTTCCTAAAATGGCCTCGGTTGCGACGCCCTACTTTGTAAAATCATATTAATTGGAAAATAGCAAGCCCAGCGACTTTAGCTCGACTGACTCTCATATAAGTTTTATTACCTACAGTACAGTATCGTACAGGAGGAAGATTATAGTTTAAAATGCTTGAATTTTCCTTGGCTGTTGAAGCTTGACGCCAATCAAGAAACTGAGCCTATGTAATACAAACTAGCTGAAGGAGGTAGCCTGTTGGACACGCATCAAGTTTTGGTTCTGTAAATAAAGATTTAAATGTAAGTTTTAAGGTACTTATGCATCCACTGTGTTTTGAATTGAAAGTTCTCAAAAGGACTTTTTTGGTTCAACTAGTATTTAATAAAATATTTTTTTGCCAGCAATGACCAGTTTTTTTTATCGCCAACAAACTGAGCAGATAAGGGTGTGCTCACATAGAATCCGTCCGTAAAATTTTTCTTTCGTAAAACGGAAGAAACCTATGGCGTAATGCTTATCCCATTCAATGTTAACAAACGGTTTCTATGTGAGTGGTTTCTTCCGTACCGTAAAAAAACTTAGATTTACGGACGGAAATGGTTCTATGTGAGCACACCCTAAGATTCTTTAAAAACTGTGCTTAGCCGAATTTATATATTTCCGCATATCATAGGTTGGCTATATTAGTTGAGGATTTCGGACTTAAATTCTGCCAGGATTTTAAAAATTCACTAAAATATTATTTATTTAGGTTATTTGTTTAAAAAAATTTATCTCATGCAATGTTACCCGGTTCCGGTGGGACATATATGCTTTAGAATTTCTACAAATGTTCAACGCCGGGGATGGAATTCCTGTAGAATGATTGCTGCTTCCATTACAGTTAGAGGAATAGTTTGCGTTATGTGCTTGACGAAAATCTTATCAACTAAGTAAGAAAATGGAAATAATTTTCCAATGGCATTTTTCAACTCCAAAAAAAATTTTGTGCAGAAAATTATATAAGTTTGTTATATAAAAATATTAAAGTCTAAACTCCTGCACAGATTAGTGTATACTATGTACTTGATTACTGAAGTTTGACGCCGGTTGTAGAATTGTATCTTCGGGTTTTAGGACTCCATTCATTGGTTAGATAGTTTTAAGTTTAGAGTTAAGCAAGTCCAAATGGTTTAAAACGTTGTATTATAATTGTTTGAGGTTCAAAGGAGAAGGTTTATTTTCCCCCATCCTCGCAATTAATAGAAAACAGTAACAGTACAGCTTCTTTATTTACTTTACCTCTGCTTGTTTTTTTTAATTTGAACCATTCGGGAATGGAAAACAAAATGTTGCTGTGAGGCTTATGTGCCCATTGTAGATTGTATTCCGGATTGTTTAGGTAACTCAAACGTGTCCCAGGATTTTTAGTCAATTCTAGAAATTGTCTATAACTGGTAACTATCTTCCTCTTCTTTTCTTGAGTTTTAAGTCTGCACTCGTTTTCTTTAGAGTTTGACGCCATTTACAGTATTCAGAGGAGTGTTGTGCCATCACTCAGCTGTTAGGTACACCTTACAATTAACGTTGTGCATGGAGGGTCGTAGAACTTTCGTCAGCTCATATATGTATATGGGATAACTTGCCCTTGAGCAAATGTGTAATGATGAGTAAGCTTTTTGGAAATGGCTAAAAACAACAAGCGTAAAAATATGTGGGACACTACACCTACACGACACACTCCCAATTCTTTTGTACTCCCAGAAACATTTTGCATTACATACCTTAAGATTTATAAGTCTTTAAATAAATGTTGGAATCGCCGGAAAGCTTCAGCAATATACAAAATGATGTCGGCCACTTGAATTTAATTCTTCAAACTTTACATCACGTTCTTTCAATTGAGTTCAATAACTCGGAGAGCAGTGAATGTGATTGAGAATTATTTCAAAGGCACAACACTCCAAAAGGAGGAATTTACGTAACTTTACCGTTAGTGAAACGGCCGAATCGTCATGTCTTTATGGACGTTTTGGGAAGGGAATAAGATGTGAATTGTAAAAAGTTATCAAGTTCAGAATGCTGTAATGACACGGATGATGGTCATTTTATTTAACTATTTTCCTGAAATTCGCAAAAAATTGGCAAGTTGACAGATTTTAAATAAAAAAAATAATCTTATTTTCGCGAATATTTGTATCTAAACGGGCAATACCTCTTACATATAACAGCATGCAATACCCAATTACCTCTTTTGGTCCAACACTATCCATTTTCGGGGAATAAAAGTCGGTGAATAACTTTCTAACGCTTTTGACCTCATTTGGCCAAAAACTTGTGCTTTTAGAAATCTTTTCCCACAAACACATTTACATATGATTGAAATTTTGGTGTAGAGTTAGTCATGAAGAAGATATCGATTATTTTACTTGGCTTCTCCAGTGCAGTGCCGGATTTTAAATTTTCCCAATTTTTTGAGGCTCGTAAATTTTACAATTGAAATAGCTTGCTGTCTTCCACATGAAAAGCAACATCTTTTCCATTAAAATAAGCAGCAAACAAACCAAAGGAGTTTGACAAATGTTTTAACAAATATGCACCAGGCGGAGCTATGACGGAAGAAAAGTATATGTTAGAAGTTACAATGTTTAATTTATTTTGACGAATTCCCCAAACGGCGTTACGATCCAACAAGAAACAACATAATTTCTGTACGTTTTGTATTATTCATTTTACCCTTGAATATCTTACGCCCCCCAATTCTGCCATCATCTTGTTACGCTGGAGTAATATAATCATGACTCGGATATCCCCCGTGCTCGTTGACTGCACTGAGCTGGTAAAGTTCCGTGGACATTTCTGAGCGAATTAAATTTTTATAAGAAAAAATAGGAAAAAATTGATTCAAGGCCATAAGAAATTACAACTCACTCTTTCTAAGGTATTAAAATTTTACTTGAGAAAATACCGAGTTAAATAAATACATGTCCTTTCTCCGTTATTTAAAAAACTGCATCAGCTATCAATTGAAAGTTTGAACAGAAGCTGTAAAAGTATCATGATTTTTTTTCAAGTTTACTTGAGCATTTTTTCCTGCATGCTCAAAATTCCATGATGGGCCTCCCACTCCAGCATTATAAATAGCATCCACTGGAACATCCAAGTCTACAACTCAGACTAAACTGGAAAATGTGAAGTTTTTCCGAAATGTTAGACTTTTCCTGTTTTTCTCAATTTTAAAAATATTTTCATATCACTGTTTTTATTCTTTTTGCCCTTTGTTCCCAATGATTTTCAAAAGCGTTTTCAGTAATTCTTTTCCTATTTGATCTTACAAGATCAATAAAGTCCTAGGCCATTTGTGGTAGATTCAATTGTCATAAGATTTGAAATAATATTGACTTGCCCTAATAATATTGACTTGATGAAAATATTTCAACTCATAGGAAACACAAAATATTTTAAGCAATAGCGAAGAGATTACATTCGAGTTTTACAACCTGCGCTTTTTTCGTGGGTAAACCGGAACTGTAATTTGCTCAAATTTTGGAAGTTGTTGCAGTTTGACGCCAATGTGAAAATTTAAACAAAGCAAGCTCATTTATCGTAGAAGGTAAATTCTGCATCAGAATATATGGAGCAAATAAGTGTAAGCAGTACATTAATTTGCTTTACTAAAGATTCAGCTCATGTAGAGGAAATGTAGAAGAAAGTTGAGTGACGTGAGAAAATTGTTTGTTTCAATCGTGGAAACATTTTCATCAAATCGAGAAAAAATTTGTCGTATCAAGGTCTTCTTATTCATGCCAATTTTTTTAAACGTGGATTCAATAACCTGGAATTTAGTTGTTTGTAAAAATCATTACGGTGGAAATTTTTCCTTCTTGTCTCAATTTTATTCCACGTTTCGAGTGAATTTTCATGATTTTGGCCTGACCTGTCAAATCTTTGGGTACTGGACGGAATTGCAACTGGGAATGTCTGTGAAACTCAATGAAATTCCTCAAAACTTAGTGTAGCATTTACTTGAGAGCCTAAAAGGAAATTCCCCAACCTGTGGAAAGCTCCAGCAGCAGTAACAACATGTCAAAAGCTGGTCTGCTGGGTCAAAAGTTTGTAAAACGTGGAAAGTCTGATTTTTGAATGGATTCATTTATTTCTGGGTAGATTTTCATGTAAGTCTACAGTTGCAGCCAAAAGGCTGAAAATTCTATCATCATTTTTGGGGTCTACATTGTAAGAAATTGCAATGTTCAATGATCGACTTATCTTGCCAGAAGCATGCGTTGGCATCAACCCAGAAAAGCTGTTTTCATATCAAGTTTCTTGTTCTCACAAGAAGCCTGGAGGCTGATGTGAGAACATTTCTGAACTGTCACATTTCTTTGTCAGTTTCGTTTGGAATATGATTTGTGGGTAGTAAAAGCAAAGGAACATGTAAAGCAAATGTGCCACTTGTGAATTTCATGACTTCTAGGAAAATTATGTTTACTATAAGTACAATTAAACATTATGATGAGATTCCATGACTAAAATGATATTGTTTGCTAACAACATTTTTACAGAGAGCAAAAAAACATAACTGATTTGGTCAGAATTTGTAAAAAAATATATTTTTAAAATTTTAAGCTCTCCCCAAAGAGACAACAAAAAACATTCCAAAAGAATCCCATTACATATTGAAAACTGAAGTGTATTTATTAGTGCAAGTGCTCTACCTTGAAGGATCATATTTCCAAATGTATTCAATGTTTTGATTCGCCTACATTTTCAGTTTAATTTGGGCATTTTTCGTGTGAGTACAGTTTTATTTTGAAAAAATCCAAAAACTGGAAATTCTTTTGTCAAGGTGTCCTTAATTATTATTACAGTGGACATTTTGTAATTTTATATTTTAATAATGTCGAACTTAGACGCCGATTACCAATTAAACGTTTGAAGCTCAAATCTATTCCGGCAGGTGAGCTGAATGAGGTTGAGGTGTGAGAGATATGTAGGCGAGAGGGAGCGAAGCAGTGAATCGTAAACGCAGTTTAGTAATATGTAAATTAATAATAAAACAGAATTAACTCCATTGAACACTAAGCGATCGCAGCATCTATCCCCGTTGGCACAAAGCTTTCAAGCCGTAGCCCTTTTTGAACTTTCGCCAACAATGTACATCCAGTTAAAAAAAATATGGAATAAAAATAGCTTATAACATAAATAAAACATTCTAAAGGAAAAAATTCGCTTTTTTTCAATGCATAAATAATTTATCCCTTTTTCGTTTTATTAAAGTTATTGTTTGTTTAATTTCTTCCTAACGTATTATTTATTTTTACGAAGATGCGTTTTTGTGATTCGCTTGCGCAAAAAAGCAAGCTAGTATTAGCATTTGCTACAACCTTCAAAAACGAAATTTTCGAATAAATTTCGAGCACTTATATACATGTACTTCAAAGATCAATGGGTTAAAGTCGATGCGGGGAAAAAGTACATTCGCCTGAATTTTTGTAGTCCTTAAGTCTCCGCAATTTGGGAGTGATTCAATGTTTCCAACAAATTAAGGCACTCCGTTGCTACATTGTCACCGTTTACATAACATTACACATTTTCTTTAAGATGTTCCCGCCTTGCGATTTTGAAAAAAACATCACGAAAATCGTTTAAGTAAGTATGAACTCCCTTACAAAATTTTGTGATGGGAACTTTAGGGCTCAGGACTATTGCTTTTAAAGGGTACTTTTATGTTTTGGCTAAATCGCTCGCTTCGTGAAAAGTGATTACGAAGTGGCAATTTTTGGAATAATTCGAAAGAAATAATAATTGTATTAAATCTTGCAATTTAGGATTTTTTATAATATTTCGAAAGTTATAATTTATTTTGAAATCGGATATTTTCGTAATAATAATATATTATTGTCCTTCTTATTTTGCTGTGATCATCTTCGTACTGCTTTTTGCCTCACCTTCTTTGTTTCCTGATATGTCACTGGACGGAAAGGTCTCGTGAAGGTCTCGTCCATCCAGGATCCACCGAAACTTTTGTCGAATTAATACGAATATTTTTTGTCGTCAGGGGGTAAGGTCCCAGAAAAAATATTTAAAAACATCAAGCTTTCTTGTCATCTCGTCCCAGTCCCGGGCAATTTTCCTATTTGCAAGTAGTCACTCCTATATCTCAGCACTGGAACATCCGAATGAGTTGAAATTTGAAACTTAAGGATTTGACCCGAATTCAGCGAGACCCTCACAATTAGTTTCCTGAAAAACTGATTTTCGGCTTTCCGGTTTTTCCCTACTTTCGGAGAAAGTGGCAATTCTACCATGGTTATTTATCTCTCTAGAATCACTCGATAACGCCAGTTAAAAATTTTTGTGCGATTCGGGCGAGTAGTGGTGAAGTAACGGGTAAGTCACCGTAATAAATTTCCAGCAGGTGGGCATAAGCTCAACTTCAGTTCTCATCCTTATAATTTTGACCGTCTTGTCATCCAAACATTTGTGACTGTCGCCGTTGCCTTAAAATATTATGCACCTTCAAAAAACTTGCAAGCTGTTAATTATTTCAAGCACGCATTGAATCGAGTAAACATATAATGAGAATGACAGATTTTCATCATGTTTTAATCATTTAAAAAAAGCATGTTAAAACATACGAAGTTATGGACGTCCGACTCAGTACATATATGAAAGGAAAGGTGTAATTTTTTGCTTCCACAATTTAGCAGTGAATTTATTCAGACAACAACAAAATTTTAGCAAGCAAAAAATACATCATTGATTTGCACAAATAGTTTTTAACCAAATTTTTAAAGACTACCAATGAAAATAACAAGTTACTAAAAAGATCAGACAGTAAAAATTTTTGAGGACATCACTTATAGTCATCGGTCATCCCTCGGCTAAGATCGTTATTGGTTGAGATCGGTCCGCGTTTTCGTGCGTAAGAAAACCCAAAAAATTAAATACTTATTTTTCTTTAACTATTTAACCCACTTCAGTGAGGCTCTGTACAACTTAAAACTATTAAAATTTTAACAATTGCTTCATTTTTCGAACTTGACTTGAGTGATAAAATCATGGTCAGGTATAGATAAGACTTGAACATGACCCGAAAGGCTCAAGTACAATTTTGGCGTTACTTGAACTTGACCCGAACTTGAACGTGACTTGAAAAACGCGAGTTTTACTTGAACTTGATCGCAGCTCTAGATTTAACTTTCATATCACACGGACTCTTCGAACACATGTGCTTGCGTTCAGACAGTCCGATTAGAAGCCAGAATTCTGTATTATTACAAGCTAAAATAGTTTGTTATTTGCACAAAATACTCATGGTGTACCTATAAAGTACCTGCTATAAAGTTTCCTTTGAAAATTAAGGGGTCGCTGCAGGTGTGCTTCTTGCACAACGCTTCTAAAATTATGGCCCATTTTGCATATTAGCGGGCGATGTACAAATTTTAATAAATATGAGCATTTTCACACCCTTATTGGCTGCGAAACAACACAACAGTGTGAATAAGAAGACAACGCAAGCTGGAATCGCGCATTGGGTCACATGTCTAAATGCGAATCGCACGTACGTCAACACGTACGTTAACACCGTATGTGAACTTACAATTAGCTTAAGTCTGCACATGTATCAGCTCATGTAGGGCTGAAACCATGAGTGTCCAGTTGGATAACTCCCTCATTGGCTGAGTGTTTCAGTTAGACAATGCAATGGATCATTTGAACACTAAGCGATTGATGCATGTACCCCCGTTTTGCACAAGGCTTCCAAATTATAGGCCATTGTGCACTTTGTCTTGATGTGTGTGTATCCGTTTTCCACACCCGATGGGAAATTTTCCTGCGCCTGCATAGTTAAGTTATGCATAAGTAATTGGCATAATTTATGCGTAAAATGCAAACAATTATGTAAATTATTTGGAACGCTTTTTTCTTCATAAAGGATTGGTACCCAATTATGCAAATGTTATGCCTGATTGGGTACCAATCCTTTATGAAGAAAAAAGCGTGCCGCACATGTGCAGACGGATGCACAGAATTCGCCCCATTGAACTCTAATTGTAAGTAAGTGATCGCTGCCTCTACCACCGTTGGAACAAGGCACTGCGGTTACCCCCGTTTCGCCTTCAATTCTCCAGACCAGTCATTGGCAATCTCGATAAATAAACAAGAGACAGCTGAAATGAACAGTCTCGAAGTGAGCAATATCAGTCTTGTTAGTCTCGTAAGGATGTTAAAAAGGGAGGAGCGATTGACCAGTCTCGAAAAGGCCGAGACTTTTGGAGCCTATTGTTTAGGTGTCAAAAGTCTCGATAATTACGAGACTTTGTGTGTAGTTACATGTTAAAAATGTTGGTACATGAACAACTAACATGTAACTGGACATTGATGACAAAATCTTCGCTATTTGTAGATGAAAGTAAGTACAGAAGGGTACGATGACTTTGTTAACGATATTTAGCGGGAAAGTTGAAAAATTAGCATGCAGGGTAGGCAAATAGCTAACTATTCAGTACATATAAGTAGTATTGCAGTATGATGGAAAAAACAATACCCAGGGGCGTAGGAACGTAATTTGGACCGGGGGGTGCCAAGATGGCGGCCAAACAAAAATGGCTGACAAAATGGCCGATAAAACTGGCGGCTTAGTATAGTAAACCAAAAATTACAAATAATGCTTAAAACTTACATCTGCTTCTTTTGATCCCTCCGCACATCGGAGTTACATTTTGGAACTTGCGCTATTTTTAGGCACATAAAACTTAACAAGGACTGACAGGTAGGGTTTTCCACTGTCCCTTAGGAATTTGCAAATTTTCATGAAAAACACTTACTACAATTCACCCCCACTCCTTTCTACTATATCTGCCACCTGCATTTTGGACTTTCGATTTTTTTAAAATTTGTGAAATTTCGAAATTTTACTTGAAATCTAAAATTCATAAATTTAAATGGCGCTCAACATGGGGATTTTGAAGCTTCACGAGTCCTTATGTCAAACACCACTTTTTTGGGGGGGAAATTCTCTGTTTCACTTGAAAACTGTCAGAAAGCACCGGAAATATTATGTTCATTATATTTACCCCTAATAGCTCCGAAAGCCAACCTTAGTACTCATACCAAATAGTACAACTAAAAAAGCCAACAACGCGGAAGTGAAGCCATGTGCACTTATTGTAGGAACGACAATCAACACTAACTAATTTATTTTGTCTGGACATGTTTGGAGTATGATAAACAACATTTTGAAGAGTTACTGGCTTATAATACTATTCAGCATGCCAGTATGGAACGTCAGTGAGACAGAATAAATAAGTCAATGTTGATTGTCGTTCCTGCAGTAAGTGCATACATGGAAGGCTTCTCTTCTTAATAATGACTTTATTGAAGCTAGTAAGTATAGGAAACATATTTAGGCGGGACAGCGGGAGTAACAAGCGTTTCCTAGCTAAGAAAAAAAAGTAATGTTTGTAGTCACTGTTGGAGTAGGTTTCAAGTGTGCGCAGTTGATTGTAGGACATGGAAAAATATTAAAGAATTTTTAATTGCAGTAGCCGTATTCAATGTTCATGAATACAATGAATCATAATTACAACGAGAAGAATGGTGATATTTGTAGGACTTGAATCTTAATTAGATTTTCATTGAGTGTGATTTCGGAGTTGTCTAGTTGTCCGTTTTTTAGTAGTTATTACATATTGTCCATGACTGGTAAGGATACGGCACATTTTAGCAAACAACTGTGAACTAACTTCTTACTCAAATCAGTGTAATTATCTGAAAGCTCATATTTGCGTTTTCTTCAGAACGACAGACAACAAGTTTTTACATCATTTCATGTTATGCACTTCAACAGAGCCTTTTTTTATTTGATTATAGGAATAGTAACTAATGATTTGCTTAGCCAGAACTTGTCGACAGAACAGTCTCGTTACTAACAACACTATTTCAACCACTTCAAGGTAACAGTTAATTTAGTCTCGGAAACTTGAAGACTAGTCTTGTAACTTGACGAGACTTCTCCAGGATTGAAGTATGGAACCTCCCCCAAAACTCATAGTCTCGTAACTCCACGAGACTGTTCGTTTTAACAGTCTCTTGTTTATTTATCGAGATTGCCAATCTATGCTCCAGACAGCACCAAACAGATTCCTATTCAGAAAAATTTCCTATTCAGTATAACTTCATCAGCTTTCTACCACAGAAATCCCGGATTGCCATTGCTCATATTTTTATATTTTAAGGGAGGGAGAAGAAGTAAGTGAATGAATGTAGCAAAAATTACAACGTTATTCCATACATACACAATGAAATCCACATCCCGGTATATCTGCACTCCGTGAAAAAAAATACAAGAAAAGACGATTTGGAAAGCAAAAATTAAAATCTTTAGAATTGTCGTATTTCATTGTTCTATTATGGATCTGTTCAGCATTGCAACTTTAGTTCCCCAATTACAAGGCAATGGAGTGGGTACGGCAACATAGCAAATATGATACGCTCCTTTCTTTTTTCAAAAATTTATTTTTGCCTAAAAAATGTTTTTTTGTAATAATTTTTTTTTTTCAGTTGAAATTTTTTCAAAATTTTTCGAAATTTTATTTTTATTTTGTGAAAAATTTATTTTTGCTTGA
>JAQFXU010004262.1:0-13945 GCA_034693705.1 Spatulosminthurus flaviceps | reverse complement strand
TAAATTTGACCTTTGCCATGAAATATGAGGAATTCCCCAAAATTTTGAATGGGTTCAATGAGTTTGTGGATGATTTGCAGGGTACGTTAAAATTTAAATGCACTTGTTTCACAATATTGACTATACAATTTTCCATTAAATTTTCAAACTTTTTAACGCTTCTGTTTTTCAGAAATATATGGGAAGAAAAATATTTGGAAATCAAAATACTTGGGGATATTTGATGACATACTCTGCGTCCTTATCCCCTTGATTTACTACGTACTTATTTCTATAGGTTTGCTCTACATTCTGTCTGCCTTTGTTATTCCAACTAATCCAATATTTTTTACCTCACTTGTACAAGACCCACGGTCTCTTCACTTTGGCTGGTTCATTCTTCAAGCTTTGTTAATCGCGTATTTGGTCTCCCCGGTCTATTCAATGTTAATGACTTTGGCCTTTCCTACTTTGGCATTTATGTTCTTTGCCTTGGATATTCTGAATGAAATGGGGTAAAAATTCCTTACATTTTTTATGTTCTTAAAAATGTGTGTGGAAATATTGTATAAAAAATTGTTTAATTTTTCCATTCCCCCAATTTCCGTAGTTAGTTGTGAGTGTATAAGCAATATATTAACCAACATTTCTGCACATCGCATCGTGCAAATGCGTTACAAATTGAGAATTCTTTGCATGTCATTTTGTATAGATTTGGACGTGAAATGTGTTGGACCAAAGACCAGATCCGAACTCCAGACTCGTTTCTCCGTGTGTATAAAACATACGATATCTTTGCCAAGCGTGCACTGTCATTTTTCAACCCCGTGCTCTTTCCATCCGTTCAAATTGCAATGATGGTTATGAGCACGTATTCTCTCTATGGTGCGATTAGAATGAGTGGAATTTTACGAATTATGATGGCTTGCTGTGCTTCTGCTGCACCCTTTGCACTCATTGTATTTTTCACATTTTTTGCCCGCTTTGATGAGTATTCAAAGTCCCTATTGGAATCGTGGAAGATCCGAGCGAGGGATCCTATCTTCCGAAGACAGCTGAGGTCCCTTAAACCCATCAGAATTACTATCGGGGATGGATACTACTACGCGGATAGAGGCCTGGGGCCTTATTCTCGAAACAAAAATTATCGTAAGTTCGATCGCAAGTCTAAAGTTGCGATTTTTGCAATGTTTAGTCTCATTTAGTTACGAAATCGCAAGTTGCGATATCGTAAATATTTTTTGAGAATAACCTCCCTGGTTCTTACCATCATGTCCACCATTCTTGAAAATACCGTTGGTTTGTTAGTTTTGTAGTCAGTCACGTACATTTGTAACCACACACATTACAATTAATTGTCACTTATTCTAATTATATCTTACGTCTATTTGATATAATTTCACAAGCGCTCATTCCACATTCACTAATCGCATTCATGAAGAGAGCGATTTGTCATTTTGTCATTTATTATTTGATCAAAAATGATACCTTAGCGAGGAATTGGCAATTAGAAACTAAATTTGGCTCCATCCGATGTAAACATAAAATAATGGAGAAATGGAGCTCAGAGTAGATGACGTTGTAAAGGTGTGAGTAAAAAATGTTTTAATTAACTTTTCCCTAATATATTTTCCTATTCACATTCATTCATTTTTCTGCCAATCCTTACGTATGCTATTGTGTACCCTGTTCCAATTTACTTGTTTCCTTTCAAGAAAATATGGCTCATACGCTTACTGTTTGACTTTCAAATAGATCTGTGACCCGCACGCGGGTTTTTGGTGCGGGTTAGGGCCAAACCCGCCCCGCGCGGGTTTTTTGAGCGGGTTTAGGCTTCAAAAAAATGTGCAATGCGGGCTTCGTCCGGGTTTGGGCTTTCGAAAAAAAATTAAAGCGGGCTTGGGGCGGGCCACTAATTCGAGTTTTATACGCGGGGCGGGTTACGTGGAAAAACCAAACCCGCACATTTATTTTTTCTGTAGACCATTTTGCATACGCAACTAATAGAGCGAAATGATTCCATTTAATTTGAGCTTAAGTATTTAATAAGCCGCTGGTTACATTAAAAACATAGTAACATACGTATTTGAAACGGAAAGACAAAGAAAATCTTGTGCACACAATTTAGATGGTCTTCACTTAGCATCACATAACGTTATTGCTTTCGCCGCCAGTCAAAGCCAGCAGTAACAGCGTCAGTGCATTCGCAAAGCAAGATCATTTATCTCACCATATGGATTCATCGGAAGAAAACAACAAATTGAGAGGATTAACATGGATTTTACCCGATTTTTGGCGGTAAGTGTGGTAGAATAATGTGATGGTTTCCTTCAGCACTAAATATGTTGAACGGTTTCTACAAAAAAATGTTTGGCGTGAAAACTGCGGGTTTTTTGCGGGTTGTGAACGGGTGCGGGTTCGGGTTGTAAAAAATATTAAGGGTGTTTTGCGGGTGGGCCTGAACCGACAAAAGTATGCCCGCTAGGTGTGCGGGTCGGGCTTAAATATTTTATTTGCTGGATTTCTTGCGGGTGCGGGTAGTAAAATATTTGCGGGTCGCACCTCTACTTTCAATTTCCGCACTCAGGGAGTTGGGAAACTGGATAGGACTTTAGAGAAAAACAATTAATGGATATTTCCAATGCAAAAGTCAATCATTCTGCATTTGGAAAAAGAAATAACGGATTTTCATTTGTTTCATTTAGCTCAGAATAAAATTATTTCAATATTGCTTGCCAATAATATAGGAATACTTGCCAATTAAAAACTCAATTTAGCTCCGTCCGTTCTGTGAGATAATTGACAAACATTTCCTAAAGAGTTTAAATGCCCAAATTAGTTTACCTACGATTGTTTATTGCTACATTTTATTACTTTTTTCCCCTTAAGCGTCCGGAACGAGCCCACAATCAAAACTGAGCATTCGTATTTCATTCTAAACAGTGCAAAAATCAAATCTTTTTAATCCTCGCTCTGGAACGTGCTTTTCTGATACCTCAATGGCTTTCTCCTCATTAAGTAAAAATTTACATTTTCGAAAGTTGTAAAACTAAGGGCCATATTCATGTCACACATTATTACTATCACTAGTACCCGCGTGAGTGTGAGTCTCCCTGATATTTTATAGCTGCATCCACTGCAGCCATGCAATTTTGGAGAAAACATCTTCCTGGAGAAGAAAACTGGACATTCTGGAAGTAATTTTTAGTAAAATCCAGGAGCTGGCTTTGAAAATGAAAATAGGCAAAAGAAAAGGAATTGAAGAAAAATAAAGAAAAAAATAACTTTTTCTTTACTTTCGATTGAAATAATTTCAAGAATAAAAATCAATTCGACTTGTTCCTAACAACTTTAAGAAACGGATGGAGCTATGCCTAGGAAACGAGAAATACTGACTGCCACCAACCATAGCCTTGTGTTACATTGCCGCATTATGGCATACCATCATCACCTTTCACATGGAGTAACAGAACTACCATGGAGTTATGGAATGCAACTTGTGGCTACAAACTTTCCGGATAGTACGAGATCCTAAGTATTGTGTCCATGGATCCACTGAGGACGATTATGAATACATTTTTAGTGTTCTCTAACTAAATTATCAATTTCTTGTTCTCAATGTACCAAATACATTCATTATTCGCGGAAATCTGTCAACCTATCTTGAACCTTAGAATTTGTTTTTTAGTGTTTTGTGATTCCATCTGCAACGGAAAGTTGAAATAATTTCCAATGGCGCTGATTGTGGCCGTCGCTGAGTACGAAGTATAATTATTACGATTGTATTAATACACTAACTTTTAATAGAAGCTGAAATTATTTATGTGAACGTACAAAACAACATCTCAAACTCCCCGACGCCTACTATTGCGCTCAAGCGATCATCAGGTGATATTGTACAAACCAACTGAGTATTTAGCAACCCCACTTACATGGTGATGAATGTGAGCAGTGGGATCTATCGGGTAGACCTTACAAGCCTGATTTAAAACCAACAAGTTGTCCACGTCCAGTCCAGATTAAACTTCAACCCGCCTCAGTCACCAATCGACTTAAAAAAGCGGTGCTTCAGAAGCGCCGCTTCTGAAACAAGCAACAAATTTTCATGAGGACAGTTGTCTGCGGTAGTTTTATTTCTTCAACTTGAGGGGTAGTGGCGACAATAATATGATGAATTAACATTGAGTAAGGGTACTGATTGTACTTGAAAGCTAGAAAAATAAATAGACTCATACACGTAAACCAATAAAATGATTCCATTATTTGATAAATTCTTTGTCAGACAATTTTATAAACGGCTGACGTTCGATATTATAGCACAAGTGGTGTTACAAGTTGTATGCATACCTGCAACACAAGTAATGTGCAAAACCAAACTATATAAATTTTACATGACTTCTCAATGTATCACAACTTATAACATTTCATTTCAAATGTGCAAATACCAGATAGATCTGTGTTTATTGACCGATTCGACAACATGTCTGAAGAAAAAATTACCCGGTTGGAAACCTCCAATGCCGATGACGGGAAGACAGCGGCTTCTAGCAAACCGAAGTTAACATGTCTTAATTAAAAATAAATAATAATTATAACTTGATTTGGGACAGTTAGAGAAACTCATTAGGCAGTTATCGCAACCACTTACGTATGTCCCGTATAAAACTTATAGAACGTATAGATGAAAATTTTACACGGGAAATTTTGGTTTATACGTTCTATAAGTTTCATTAGTTTTGCAAGATACATACGTAAAAGGTTGCATTAACTGCCTAATAGGTTAAACACAGTATTACAAATAATAAATATTAATTTGGACAGATTCTACGGGAACCGTCTACCGGTACTACTGCGTGTGTTGCTTTCAAGGTTTTCGGGAAATGTATCCCTTGGCACGTCACATCGCCACCGTGCATGTGAACGAGTAGCGCGAAAGGGACAATGACCTCCTGCTCGTGTAGGAGGTCAGTAGGAGGTCGTACAGAAAACAGACAAACGGAAATTGGTATTTAAAACTGCGTATGTGTTGAGAAATAACTTGATTCATCATAACTTGATTCATGATTTGTTACTGCAGAATGTAAAGTTCCATTTGCTTTTGTTGTGTTCATTTTACGATAATAATTATTATTATTATTATTGCATAATTTGCTTGACGCTAATATTTGAATTTATTCATAATAAGGTATTTCAAAGCTTTATGGTACAACTATACTAGTTGAAGACAGGAGATAAATATAAGTCCTTACCGTTTGCAAGTATGAATGTGCGAAATTTCAGACTATTTGGAGTAAGCCAACCAGTAAATTTTAATAATATATGAATTTGTGACTTGAAGCGCTCTCTGTTCTCTAATACTTGGTGTTTTGACTTCATCGTCTGTTCATTTGTAATCCGAAAGTACCCAAGGATACACTCCAAACTGTATCATTACACTGTACAAATACTTTTAAACGGTTAGCTTGGTCACTAAAGTTTCCCAATGGAAATGCCTTTTCATGGTTAAATGTCTGCAGAACTATATGAAATCTTTAATTTTGCGCCATGCAATATCGCTTACTGGGTTTTCGAGATCCATTATTGTAGCAGCAATGGACTTGGATTTATTTGAACGTCGTCTGAATCGTACTCTGGGGCCACTCGTTAGACATTTCAAAATTCAAGTAACTAGATGTATAATCATTTAATTACCATAAATGTCGTGCTGTAAAATACAAGGGCCTTTGAAAGCCTGAAATAAAACCAATCCTAGGCTCAAGTTAGGAGTTATTTAAAATCCGTGTAAGTAAATACATCTATTTTAATGAAATTTCTACTAATTTTATAATGAAATATATTTCAAATTTTTCTAGCGCCCTTTTACGCGAATATTTTTTTCCTTTTAATTTGCCCTGTCCTGTTCCGTATCCCATAGATCATAAGGATGATTTGCATATATGTTTGCGTATAAATATAATATGTATTATTTTGCGTACCTTTTTCCTTTGCCCCCCCCCTCGACAGAGGTATTAAAAAATATAATGAATTTCAGCTTGAATGTTCAAGCAAAATGATATAATTAATTTTTACGAACAACATTTTCTGCTGATGATTTCCTTTCAACATAGTTAATTGCTCAGAAGTACATATATGAAAACATCTGCTTCACAACTTGATTATACGTGTATAAAATCATTAGGATTCATAAAATATCAGTTAATCAAAATACGTTCCTCCCGCGAGTCCTAAAAAATTAGTAGTTCCGCAAAGTTAAACAAGGGAAATGTGAAAAAATTCCATCGCATGGTTGGTCAGTGCAAAATTAAAACAACTAAAAAGTTTTCATCAAATTCGTAAGCATCCTGGTAGCCTATAACCAAACTGGCTACGTTATTAACCACGATCGCCAGAATGGTTAGTAGAAGAGATTTATCAACGTAGAAGAACCCTCCAATTGAAACCCTGAGAGGCCTCAGGGACATTCAATACCGTCGAAACCAGGGATCCGAAATTTTCGTCCACGAGGCAAACGTGTGAATGCAGCTCTCATTTACCTGGGCCAGATTTTCAAATCCGAAGGACATTACAAGAAGAGCCGAGAACGCCCCTGAAATTCCTTATATCTTGAAATATAATGGCTAGAAGAGTCGAACGATAACCACAGATAGGCCAGCCGAGGGTACGAATTATACATTTCGTTGTAGACGCTTTGTAGAACCTCAAGTCATTGGTATAACCGACTCATTGTAGAGAGCTGGGAACCTTTTGGCGTCACATCCGGATTATATTGTATCCTAAAATTAAATAATCATCCGATGTCAATTGTTGCATTTGAATTTTGATCAGCTGAATTCCAAAACAAGTCCACTACTTATGATTCATTTAAAATTTGTCCGATAATCTTTACCTGAGATGCTTCATTGATGCTGAAGCGTGTAGAGCATAGCTGACGTAACTCATTAAATGAAAGAGAAAAATGTAACAATGAAAGCAAGTCACGTTCCACTGTACAAACGTTACCAGGGACTTGGGCAAAATTGGGATTTCCAACGTTCCCATGTAATCCGTCAAGGAGGAGGAGAGTAGTTCCGGGCTTTGTGGAGTTACCAAGACTTTCCCAGCTCGAAGAATTCCAGAAAATGAGGGCTATGTGTGCGAACATGCTGAGTGTTTTTGGTAAATATTTGGTCTTATCCTTTCCCAGTCCTTGATTCCATGTTAGGTGACCCAAAGTTCCTGTAAAAATTATTGAACGGTATAAATATGTATGAACCGTTTTTTTTTCATATGTTCTGCACACAAATAAAAGTTTCATTTGCGTAATAAAAAGGCATGTTTAAAACAATACGTTCCTTGTATGCATACCATGTATCTCTTTAGCAATGTCTATATTTTCATTGAATAGAAAATGAGTCGTTCCACAATTAATTGAGAACAATGTATATGTACAGTGATAGGTAAAATAACCCCATCAATTTGTCTTTCAGTGTAGAGTCCTCCCTCCAGATTGTTACATATAGCGAATGACAAGAAAAATCTCGTAAATGAGAATTAGAACCAAATTCCCAAAATAGGTCCATTTAAATTTTCTTTTGTCGACAAAAGTGAGCTCTTCCTTTGTTGTATTATATGAGTATGGGAAGCAACATATTTTATGTGCAAAGTTGAAAAACCGTGGAAAAGCTTGAGTCGACTCTTTGCGTGGCATTTTTGCAGGAGCACTCCAAGAATAATAAATTGCCTTTACGTCAGATTTTACGATTCAATACTATTTCAATGGAACTGTGCCGCCTAACATGTGTAGATGAGCTCTAAAAACTCAAAGCTCTAACTCAAACCCCAATGCCTTCCCCAGTGCTTCTGCTACGGCTATGAAGGAGCATTACATTTATGTAAGAATGTCCAGTTTACTGTTAATTATTATTAAAACTAATCTGTTGAAGTGACAGTTTGTCCTCAATTTTCTGGAAAATTAATTAATATGCTTATCACTATTCTGTCAATAATCATTCACTTGAAAAGAAAATTCTTCTCATAGTTCTTCTCAATGCGAACTGCGTATGCATATCAAAGCTTTAGTAATTATTATTGTTCTTCAATGAGCTTCTTCTTCCACTAAATGACAATTAAAAATATAATTTAAGAATATTTTCTGGTCAATAAGGGGCATAACTCCAAGGATTTTTCCAAAATAAATAATTGGTCTGCATTCCGAGTGGGAATTAAATATGAAATTATACCATACTTAAATTATTTGCATTTACCAATTATCTATCAATTATTGCACTTATATACATGCCACTATGGGATAATTTCATATAGAAATAATTTTTATGTATTTCTCTTCTTAATTAAAACCCATTCGTCCGTTCAATATTACTTCTCCTACTTTTTAAAATTAATATGCAACTTAATAAGCAAATTGGGTACTTATGTGTCTGGAGGAAATTCAAAACTTACCGGAAAACCGTTTTAAGTTAGGTTTTTCGGGAAAGGGAAAAACGGCCCTGGCTGAATTTGATTCAAAACCTTAAGTTTAAAATTCAACTCATTTGGACATTCCATTGCTGAGATATAGCAGTAGTGGCCACTTGTAACAAGAAAAAATTCCCCCAGCTTGGGGAAAGCAAGTGGGAATTTTTCCATTATTTTTTCAGGACCTAAATAAATAGGCACCTCATGAAAAAAAAATGTTTTGGTCAATTTCCACACCAATGGGTAAAATCGTTGCCAATTCTAGTTGTACAAGCTCAAATATATGTACTTTTGCAAAATAAAAATATAAAATTAATTAGCCAGGTGTATATAAAATACAAAATAGAGTCGTGGTAGTTCTAGGGTTGCTTTACTCTTTTCTGAAATTAAATGGTTTATTTTCTGGTTTGATTTTAAACCAGAAAATCAATGTAGCTTTCAATTCAAAAGCAGTTGTATTTATTGAAAGTAATTGGTGCTCAATCTTTTTATTTGAAATGAAATTATAAGCAAAAAAAATAAACTATAATTGACCAAAATATAAATGTAAACTTCGACAATAATGGTTCAAATCGAGCATGTGGTGTTTTTGGGTGATTCTATAGAGGCATCTTTTTTCTAATTGTCATTTCCCCGGAAAAACCGAAAATCGGATTTTCGGAAAACTAAGAATGTGCCCCCTAATGAAATTAGCTTAAGTTCAAAATTTCACCTCATTCGGATGCTCCAGTGTTGAGATATAGCATTGGCCACTTGTGAAAGGTAAAATTCCCCCAACCGGGGGAGCACATGTAGGAATTTTTTCATTGTTTTTCCCGAACCTTAACAAGTGCCTCCAACAAGAAAAAAAATATTTTGGTCAATTCCCTTACCATCGAGCAAAGTCGTGTCGTGATATGTCCTAGAAATAAGAGCCAAAATATCAATTAACTCAAATTTATTAAAAATTTGAAACACCAAATACAAAATATAGAGCCCCACTGCACTGTA
This sequence comes from Spatulosminthurus flaviceps, assembly GCA_034693705.1. Lineage (NCBI taxonomy): Eukaryota > Metazoa > Arthropoda > Collembola > Symphypleona > Sminthuridae > Spatulosminthurus > Spatulosminthurus flaviceps. Next base: position 4,522 of record JAQFXU010004262.1, on the reverse strand, counting down.
AAAGTATAAAATACCAAAGGCTAAATAAAACTTGCTAATTTGAAATACGAAAGTACCAAGCATAAAATACGGCTGTCAAATTTAAATATAAAAATACCAACTATCAAATAAATGTACCACTGACTAAAAATACGAAATAAAAAATTCACTTTGTATTTTGAAATTCTATTTCAAATAAATTATTTATTAAATTATTTATGAATTTAACTATGCAAGTTTGTATGAAATCAGTAATGGAAATTTTTTGTTATTTATGTATAAAATTATCCATGAAAGTTTGTCACATATTTATATTTTGGTGTCACATGTAAATGAAATAATTTTGGTGGGATAGTAGCTTTTATCAATTTTATTCAATCTTTGGATGCGTTATTCACAAAACTGTAACAACATGGTTTACATTTGAATTATGCGCATATATAATTATTATGGGCTGCGTCGTAGCAAAATTCAGAGCAACATTGGTAGTTGGTTCTGCAATCCCAACCGGGAGGCCAACACTGAAAATGATAGGTTAAAAATAAATGAAAAAAGCTTTTCAAAAATATTCATATTTCATAAGCTTCAACCAATTAATATTCCTTACGTAAGCCGGTCTACGATAATAGCCATGGCCCTCCACCAGTATCATCATCTCCAATGAGAGCAGAGCAACAATGAAAATAACCAGAAGTGTGCTGTAAGAAAAATATTTTTTTAAATTCAATTTCTATTGTTGACACTTTTTTTGATGAAAATTGTTACCTCATTTCCACTCCTTCAAATCCTCCTTCAAATTCTTCTCAAGAAAAAAGTCCACTTGGAAAAAAATCAACTATTCGAGAACGTCAAGCCTATAGGACTTTGGCCTGCAGAAATCTCAGCACTTTCGAGCCGGATTGCTATGAGTTAAATGTTGAGGCGATGATAACATCAACAACAATGATGGAATTATTTGATTTGACTCATTATTGTTGATATTTGGTGGGATAATTTTATTGCTCCTTTAAAAAGTGACAAATAATCCTTTAATTTATCGACTCTGGCTAATCAACTGTATGCGCATATAATTTTTGATTGCTTTTTTATAATCCACGGGGCAGTTTTGCGCATTGTTCTTCAAAATTATCTCTTGAAGATTGATGACAACTTTTTCAATGACACAATTTGGAATTATTATTAAAAATCAGAGGACAGAAAAATACGTGTTTTTTTAGCATGCGGATAGGCTATTCTTTAACGTAACAATGTATGTATTATGCTTCGTATTTAATATTTTTAAATCATAGTCTGTCACAATGAAAATATTTTATAGGAAAAGCTATGAAGTAATGAAGGAAATGTTTCAAATTTTTTTTCCGGTTCAACGTTTTTGTGGAAATAGTTTTTATCAATTTTATTCAATCTTTGGATTCATTCACATATCCGTAACAATATGGTTTACATTTGAATTAGGCGCATATATAATCATTGGAGGCTGCGTCGTAGCAAAAAATTCAGAGCAGCACTGGTAGTTGGTTCTGCAACCCCAACCGGGAGGCCAACAGTGAAAATCATAATTTAAGGATAAATGAAAACCTTTTTGAAAAGAAATTCATATTTTCTTAATTGGTTCAACCATTAAAAATTCCTTACGTAAGCCGGTTTAGCGCTGACCCCTCACCATCTCATCTCCATTGAGAGGAGAGCAATAATGAAAATAACAACATTTTTATACACATATATACATTTTTCCGACATGGGACATTTGACACATTGTCGAAATTTTGTAGCTACAATTTTATTCACCCTTTAAAAAGTGATAAATAATTATTAACTTTGTCAGAGACAATTCCGGCTAATGAAGTGAGGGCATATAATTTTTTAATTACTTTGATTATAAACCAAGACCCTATATTATTCCAAGACAGTTTTGTTCATTGTTTTTCAAAATTACCCCTTGAAGATTGATGATAAATTTTGATTGTCACAATCATGTGAAATAATTAAAAATAATAAATGGTCGGATGAAAAACATGTACAGATTTATTATAGACATTTATGGTCAATTCTTTAGCATAACAATGTATATATAAGGCATATGCTAAATTGGCAGGGTTTTTGGAAAAACGTTTTTTTTGTAGTGGAAGAATATTTCGAAATTTTGGACTTTCTAGCCACTTCTTGCCCGTTTTTAGTCATATTTGTAGACTAAAATAACAAATATTATATACTTATTATGGATTTATATAAAATGTCCGACGTAAATAAAGGAAATAATTTTCATTTGGTTTTCATGACTTCAGAATTGGCTTGACCTTATATTTTAGTTTTGAGTATGTTGACCTGAAAATTTCCAAATTTTCACGAGGATTTTCTCTTATGACAAACCATGCCATTTTTTTTAGCTTGAACACGTCTTTAATCAAATAAAATCTTTAATGAATTCTTAATGAAAATCTTTTAATCAAATAATATATTGTATTTATTACTCCGATTTGAAGCTGTTGATCATAGCAGACCCAATGACAATTTTTTTTATTACATCAGCTTTTATGGGAAGGTAAATATTTCCCATGAAAGTATTTACAAAACAGTGAGCTGTAAAATATTCATGTTTTTGATGGATATGAAAATGACTATAATTTTTTATTTAGTTAGTTGCCGAGTTAATTTGGCCTATGAATTCAAGTTCAAAGATATCCTGTTTAAAACAAAACGTATTTTTTAACACATAACAAAATTACATAAATAGGGATTTTTACCAACATCATATTCAATACAAAATGTTATTTTTTATGAGCCCAAAATGTAATGCTAAAACAACAAGAGTTTTATAAAAACTTTACCAAGCATGGTGATCTCGTAAATCTAAACAAAAATCACCTTTATATATTTCTTTCCATATCATAAATTTTGTATTCAAAGTTACCGCTTTAAATTATGAGCCCAAGACAATAAAATGCTGAAAAATAACTTTAAAAAAGTTTTGAAGCTCAATGAATCCAAAATGCTCCCCAAATGATTCCAAATAGGCAAATTCAAATGGTGCGAAAGATTTCGGAAATAAATCCCACACTTGAACCCGAAAACGGATAAAAACAACCCTGACAGTTGCCAGTTTCACAAGCCGTGAACCCCAAACGCTGAATCGCAAACCCTGAAACTTAAGCTTCCGCGTTTGAGTTTCAGCGTTTGGGGTCCAGTGATTTGCGTTCAGGGCTCGGTGCTTGGGGTTCAGGGTTTGTAAATGTGGCAACTGTAAAGTTTTCACACTCAGGGTAAGGGTTCATGTGCGGGGTTTTTTCCAACACCCAAGAAGAACAAGAGATTCAGCCCTTACGAAGCGTATTATTATACATATTACCACTGCAAAACACTACTAGATACGATCTTTGAATGATTCCTATTGAAACTTTTGAATTGGCTACTCAATGATACTACTACCAATGGGGACGCCCCAAATGTAACGCTTGGATTTTCATGTGGTATGTGCCGTTCGAAAGGTCTTAAAGAGAGCTTTTGTCTTTGTAGCCCTTGGTAATAGCGCAAAAAAATTGGAAATTTTTACATTTAAAATACAACATTTTGTCGCCTGGTTTAGCCCTTAAATTTGGCTGAACTGTAAATTTTAAATCCATCGACTATTTGCAAGATGTCATGCAATAATTATTAAAGCAGGTAATTAATACAAAGAAAATTACACGTAGACGATATGCATGTACCGCATGAAAATCGTAGTCACGAGTACTCGAGTACATACGCCTGCTCCAAACAGTGCTGCTAGATCTTGGAGAATTAGCGTATAACTAGGAGGCCTATTGAATACTAAAACAAGATTTTTTCTGCGTTCCCTTCTCTTGGACTGATTGTTCTTGCAACTATGGCCCGCACCCCATTCTTGGGTGATTCTCGATCAAAGGGGGATTTCAACTAAATGGGAGAGTACGACCGTGTTTTCTCTTCTAGAAATTTCCCCTTGACACCATTTCTCCGACATTACAATCTTTTGGAAGCGTATTTTCTTCCATTGAGCTCTTTGGTTCACACTGCACAGTTAGTCCCAAAATTCATTTCGCGGACATCCCGCGTTTCGTAAAAAATGAAGCAGCGAATTAATTTTTTTCAACTCAATCATGAGAAGCACCATGGTAAACAGCATCTTGGCCAAAAAAGTATGTCCCTATTGTTACCATGGTACGTAGCTGCAATAGAATAGAATAGAATAGAATAATCGCTCTGTATGGCAGCGAGTGTGATTGCTGCCTGAAAGGGGAAGCTGCGGAAGTCCATTTAAGGATCTATTACAGACGCCCATTTTATAATAGAAAGATTAAAGCAGATAGGAAGAAGCGTTAAAAAGTATATACTAATCTACATTTTCCCACATGAAGATACATCCACTGGCCTCTCCAAAGGCCAGGAGTTACTTCAGCTTGTCTACGGGAATGTCACTGTGGTTGGTGAGCACTGCCTGTCTTAGATGCAATCAGTGTTGGCAGAGGCAAAAACCCAAAAACCCAGGGTTTTTGGGTTTTTGTGGGTTTTTGTGTGGTTTTTGGGT
>JAQFXU010004261.1:0-13946 GCA_034693705.1 Spatulosminthurus flaviceps | reverse complement strand
CTGATTTGAATAAAGGCTTAAGATGGTTGACAACTCTGTTAGACCTTTGGGTATGAATCGGAGTATAAACCCCACTTTATTTTTATTTGATTTGCCTTTGGACTTTCTTAAATTGATTGCCTTTGGACTTTAGTTAAATGTAAATGTTAAATGAAATTTCGTTAAAAAAAATTATCTAAAAATATATCTTCCAAGAACCCCTGATCACAAGCTAGGAAGTTTGAAGTAAAATTGAATTAACAGGGGAATTCCCGATATTGAATTGTAGTGATATAAATTTAGATTAATGTCCAGGTACAATTAGTATTAAAGAATTAAGAAACTTGATTGATACTAATACAGATATCGATTCCCACAAATTGTTATATTTGACGGAAGCTAGGTACGTGATTAGAGAGTAATGAGGAATGAATAATGAATGAGCTAGGAGAGAGGGTTATGAAGAAGTGTTGCTCACAATGCTGCTTTAATCACTACACAACCCAAGTAGTATTCTCGTGCATATATGTACTCCAATACTCCCTCTTTGGCTGAGTGAAAGCCAACCAGTTCAGTTGAGATTTGTTGACCTGTTGATCCATGAAGGGCAGTTTTGAATAAAACTGAGTTAAGTGAAGTTTATTAAAAGAAGGAAGGGTATGTTTCAGGGATTATTATTATTGCTTACTGGTGAATAAAATCATTGGAGCAATGGTAGTCACAGGTTTATATACGCAGGTGTACTTTTAATCTGTCTAGATGTGTATGCATGTGGGTGTATGTCACACAAGTAATAAATACTTCCATGGATTACAAGGAATTCTGTCGTCACTCAAGGGTTAATGATTGGGGATTCAGTGCGTTGCAAATAATGGGATGCTTTTGTGAAAGAATTAATCCAGTGCATTTGTAGAGATTCTGAACGGAAATCGAAATGTGGTTTTCCCTGGCATCCATATATGTATGTGGTCAATGAGTTGGATGTGAGAGCTCTGGGCGATCTTGTCATTTTCCTTAGTGGTCCATTTTGTGCATGGTACTTAGCTAAAAGTCCTGCCATTTTTTTCTGAAATGTTCTCGACCATTTCTTTGAAGGGGGTTTCTTCCTAAATTACATTGTAAGAATCATTGTACTTAAGTAAATGTAATACCAATTAAATGTGTACTTAAGCTGTAGGTTACAAGTGAAAGTCATTGATGTTGGATTATTGTTAGTGGTGTAGTCGTAGTGGGAAGTATTAGAATACTTACTTATTGTTAGTTTTGATCATTTTAAAAGCCACGGGCCACGATCACCTATCCCTACCTCCCATTTTCAACATGTAATGTGAGGAAGTTTAGAGGTAGTACCTGGAAAAAGGAACAAATTTGATTTATGGCTGATTGAGAAAGAGAAATGATTTCGCGAGTGCGACCGTCACGGCGCTGATGATGATGATGATGGAAATTGATGATCTGTGGAAGGGATAAAAAGTAATTCATGTATGTATACATATGTACAGCGGAAGAGCTTCTACAGCAGTTCCTGCAAGGATTTTAATGTCCTTGAGAGGAACATTTAAATAAACCTGTGTAGGAACCCATACCGGAAAGCGAGTGAATTGTGAATCCAAGTAATTTGGATTTTATGAAGAAACATTCTTTACATTATCACCACTACTTAATCTAAACTACAAAAACAACAGTGTCAACGACAAATCCATGACTTCATTATAAACCGATTTTACTTACTTTGCTGGAGGGACTTTGAGTGTGAAAAGTTCACATGACATTGACTTTGATAGCAAGTAAAAGCTCTTTATTGAATTTAATGCTGCGATTCATAAGATTAATTAATTATGACCTGAGCAAGGAAAATGGGGGGGGGGGGTGGGCAAAGGGACATGTTTTTTCAATAACCGAAGATTTGTGTGTGAAAAATAAATGTTTGCGTAACATTTATCACGCGCAAGTCGAAGTGTTACTTACATATGGTTGCCAACAATTCGATCATATTAAATTGATTCATTAAAAGTGAATTCATATTAAATCAAATAAAAATAAAGATTGATTTTAAGTACTGCTAATATGGTACTTATTGTTCCATTGGAATCTCTGAAAGCTACATTTTAATTTGCAATTCACTGCCAGCTTTTGATGAATTAGTGACCAAACTATAAGTGCTTCGGATAGGGAATGGTGCATCATTCTCGATATGTGTTATCTTGTTGTGTTTTCAGTGACTGCACAGAACGCTTGTGGTCAACTCGTTTTCGTGTATGAATGGGCATACAATAGTATAATAGTACGTAGTACGTATTCATCACAGGTTGCTTTAGGTTCCAAGTGTGCATGTGCTTAGCAAAAGATGGTTTATTTAGTGAAGAGAACTAGAGAAAGTGCAAAGAATGGAGATAGGTGGCTAATTATGTCTCAAGGGCTTGACTTCCTACCCTACACGAAAATGCTATCGGCGAAATGGAAATCAGTTGATGGTTTGAGGGAAAGTGGTCTATGCCGGAGTTTGTAGAATCCAGACTTCTAGATTTGTAACTAGAAGTTTCCGAGGCCTTTTAGCAATAATATATCAATTCCTTGTTAGACCAAATTTGCTAAATATTTGTAGGGATCCCTTTGTGGGATTGGGGTGTTTCTATATGTAAGTGTGTACAAACACGGAGCGGAAGAGATGAGAGTTTTCCATCAATTTCAAAAGCGCCTCAACCCGATCCTTCCTTTTTTGCTGTTTCTCATTAGTTAGCATGTTCATTTGTTCGCAATGGGATTCGAAAAACTCTTTACTTTATACATGCTTTTGGCTAACGTGGAATCAAAACTTGAGTTTTTTCCATCTTTGCAACGACTGTAAGCTGTAAGCAACAAGTAACGGATTGAGAAAATCATTTGCCGAAAAATCATTCTCCTTTACAGCAGTAAAAAATGGAACTTTCTGCCGGCGGACACTCAGGAAATCCAGAGTGGATCTCTATTAGATAAAATAGTCAGAAAAAAAATCGTGTCAAAATGAATAGAAATCAACTCCTTGAAATATGGATTATCTGTATAAAATGATAGAAATACTAATAACCTAAATTATGAACCTGAAAATTTTGACTCATGTATTAGTTATAGGTGTTCGGCATAAAAACAACATGTATATGTTATGCTTCAACACATGAATACATTTGAATTGAATTGAGTAAGTTTGGCATATATATATAATTATGTTTCTTAGGCAACTGAAAGAAACATATTTTGACATTTTGGAATGTTAAAAGGTGGAAGGAAGTATTTGAATAGTGTTAATGATCTTATTCTTTTTTACGGGTATATGTATATGAACTGTGTAGCTTCTCTTATCTGTCGCATGATTTAATTTTTTTCAAAGATAATAAAGTAAACCACCTACTCTCGTCGAGGTGTTTAAAAAAAGACATTTATTTCCTCTTTACAAGTAATTTAATATCCTTCTCCGGATGGCTCAGGCGCTACAGAGCCGGTTCCTGAGGGAAATTCTCCTTTTAGTGGTTTCCTTTTTTCCTCCTGAATTTCTTCTTATCCTCTGGATTCCCCATTTCTGCCTTTGAAGAAGTCCTATGAGCTTAAGTAAAATGAAGGGGGGTCTAGGCACCAAAAGCTATTTTGTTTTTGAGGCATAATCACTTTGGGTGGGAAATGAGAGTCGCCAATATTAATGTATTAGGCGTGATGGGCTTCATAGACCTGTATGAAGTCCATCACATCTGTTTGTGAATACAATTACGGGAAGTTTGGCTCGGATTTAGTCTCATTAGAACATGAGATTGTAGGTTAAGATGTGGAAATGATCGGAACTGACTTTTAATTAGTGTTGTGGGAGGGATATGAGGACTATGAGGTGAAGCTTGTGTTCATTTGGTAAAGTAAAATTGGAAAGAATAATGACTAACATAAAACTATTTATTTCTTACTTTCAATAAGGTGTCCCATTACCACCCAGTCATAAATTGACGGTGGCAGAAGTGTTCGATTCCCGAACAGGAAAACCCAATCATGAGCGATTGAAGCAACACTTTGTTCAAGAAGGTAGGATAGAGGAATCTGCTGCTCTTAAAGTCATTCAAGACGGCGCCACCCTCCTTCGAACAGAACGGACCATGATTGACATTGAGGCCCCTGTCACAGGTGGGTTTTAAAAATTTTAATACTATTAATAGATATACGTTTCTAGTTTAAAAAAAATCTCTCATTGCCAACTAAGTATAAGCTACAGCGAAAAGAATTTTAGCATACTGGTTTCTCAGATGCTTTAACGAAATTTTGTGTTTTTTAAATATAGGAGCTGAGTTTTGTTTGAACTGTTTTGTTCTGAATTATTTTCTTTTGTGAATTCTGCAACAGTAAAAAGTTTCAAGAGTTCTTTAATTTACAAAGAGATGAAATACAAACAAGTATACAGAAAAGCTGAATAGAAAGAGCTGTAAATTACTCGTAGATTATTAGGAATTCGGACAAAAGGAAGTGGTTTTGAGTGGTTTGGAAGAGAACTAAGGAAATTCTCATTGCCCAATGTTATGGAGACGTTAGGATATTAATAGTGTCTGTAGAACGAAAGTCAAAAATACTAACTACTGATGGCCTAAGCACCTATATACTATTTTAATATGGTTTTTCCCCGTCCTTCTAACTTTCTCTCTCGTTCTTTCTCTCCGTCGCCGTCCTTCGCTATCTGTTTATTGGCAGTGGTGGTGTTAGTGGAAGATTGCCAAAATAGATTAGAAAATGGAGGCAATGTTGTTGTAGACAAGAGAGAATGTAGGGACTTTGAGCTCCAAAAGGTTTTTTTCTACATATTTTATAAGCAATTAATTTTGCACTGCATTTGCCGCAGTGCGGAGGGAGGAGTTAGTTTTGCGAGATTGAAATGATTTGCATGCATGCAACATGACGATGAAAACTGACTATGTGAACGCTCTCCCTTTCTCTCTCTCTCCCTCTTTCTTTCTTTCTTATTTACGTCTAGTTAGTTTAAGTATAATGCATACGTAGGAAAATGAAGCGGAATAGGGTACGCGCAATTTGTGGTAGATTGAGACTGGAATTTAAAGCATCATTAATGTGCTAGTGTACTTCCCACTATTCTCTTTAACAGGGTTCCTTACGTCATGCTTGGAATATGGCTAAGAATTCATCTAGCAGTTCCATTTGATATTATTTAGTTCCTCTACACCCACGATACATATACTCTAGCGTGTCTACAGTTTATAAACCAATATTGAATGCCAATGTTCTTAATTCAAACAGGATTGATTATATGGAAAATACTTCTCTACCTATGATAATCAGATTTGAGTTTCTTTTTGCGTGTTAATGAAATTTATGTAATGATCCTGCTTATTTCTTTTGGTTGGAGCAAGGTAATGAATCATTTTCTATTGCAGTTTGTGGGGACATTCACGGCCAGTTCTACGACCTTATGAAACTCTTTGATGTCGGAGGTGACCCGGCCTCGACCAAGTACCTATTCCTAGGCGACTACGTTGATAGAGGTTACTTTAGTATAGAGGTAAGTTGGCATCATTTGTTGCAATATTCATTATAATATTCATTGTTTTTTGTTTGGTAGTATGTATATGTACATTAGTAACGGCTGGGGAACATGAAGATATAATTATTTTGTCTTGCAACATGCAAATATTGCAAAGAATGTGTCGTTGAAAGATGATAATTAGTTATAGTTAGAGAATGGAAAATAATATTGCTACAGGCCAGTTTTACCCACACGTAGAATCAACCGATAGATCTAAGTATTTTTATGGTTGTACAAAGGTCGTAGGAAAAGAAAGGCTTCATTTAGACAAATTCCAAGTTGATTTTATGCAGCTTTAATTCGTCGGTTTTTGCACATAATATTTATCTTTAAAGAATGATTTCAAGATAGAAAATTTTTGTTTACGAATCTTTCGATGACGTAAATAAGCTGCACTTGTATAATAATTATAAGGAATTAATAATGAAATTTATGTAGCTATCATGTTTCTGCATGTGTCGTATAAAATGAAATGTTGTGCATATGTATATATATCTCGTTATCTCGTATGTTTTGTACTGGCAGTAATTTGAAGTTTTAGAGCTCTTTCATTTCTCTCTCCGTTTCTATGTGTTGCGATTTTGATCTAATGTTAAGTATTTGGAGGGACTTAATGTTATTACATTTTCATGCTTAATCTATTATATTCATACCTATGAATACACTGTAACTGTGCATATGTACATAAATTATGTGAAGGAAGTGTGTGTAACTTAAATGTCTGTGCGCAACAGAAGGAAGTTGGAATGTACATGAGCATTTGGGTAGAATTTCTTTTGTATTTAACTAGTAAGTTGACGTACGTACCCGATTACTGTATTGCCAAGGGTTGCTGTTTTTGGGGGCGAATCTTGAGATATACATCCAGTACGATGATTTTGGTGTCCTCATGTCGTTGTGCCCCTCTCTGGAGACACAATTGCTCCCGAACGAATCAAATTATTGCATGAAATATAAAATGTTTTGTAGACAAGCGTCAAGTCAAACATTACTCAAAGTGTATTGAAATTCACAGCTGTAGATTGCTCCGTTTTTCCTCATGAATTTCAGAAGAATCACATTGAATAATATACAAAAAAAAAAGAAAAGGGTTTCGTAGGTTAACACAAGCGACATTCAGCGGACATGGGAATGAATAGTGATTTTTGAAAAATTGTTTTGACTGTTGAATACGCTTATTGGCGCGCCGTAATGTAATTCTTAAGCATTTTCCCCTAAAATCTTTTCTATTCTAAAATTTATTCCGTGCATGAGATTAAAATTCAGTACATTATTTATTGATTCTTTGATCATTGACTGGTAATTAATGTTATTATGTATTGTAAAATTAGAATTTTATACGCTTGTATACCTGAAGCTTCGCCCCCTATAAGTGACTTAGCACCCTGTGCTAATCCCCGATGAGTTTTTGTTTACCTGATCGGGAAGGTTTTCAAATAGGGATATAATTTGTCCTTTACGGTTATATGCTACTCGCATGCTGCATGCACATGTTGATTGTTGTATATGTGGTCCGCAGATACATTATAGAAGAGCGTGCCTTAAACTTGTACTTGTTGGCATGAATTATAATTTATAATCCATTGCCGTGCATGCACCCTTTCATGTCATATTTTTGCCTGGATTTTATTCCTCTCTATTTCCCTTTCAGGTATGCCTGAGACTGAGAGTGAGTGAGTCCTTGGAAAATGAAGTCAAAACAGTTAGTTTATCATGTTGGTTTACCTTTTTTTCGTAGTAATACATGTAAAAAGACTTTTCCCAATGATATTGTTGAGGTTTTTTGCAGAAATTGCGTGTGTATGCAATTACACATGCATACAATGGTAGGCTGAAAATTTAAGAGGAGAAAATAAAAAAAGAAAAGTGAACATTAGGAAAAGAGAAACTTGTCGTGTGTAAAATGAGTTACGTGTATGAATTTTCCGTCGCACTTTCTTTCTCCTCTGGATTCTGTCTCTATTTAACTGAAACTTGGTTCGTGTTATCGTATCTGATAGTTTTAGATGACCTGAAGCATTTAGCCTGTGGATGGTCTATGGGTTGTTATGCATACATTTACGATGCAATAAGGGAATGTACTGTGGCTAGTTGAGCGGAAGCCATTGCGTGAGATCATCCAATTTATTCTCGTTGTTTTCTCCCTTCTTCCTTCCATCAAATATGTTCGTCATGGTTTTCTCATTTTGCATTTAGTAATAATACCTAGTTTATTTTGAAAAGTTTTGATATGGAAATTTTTATGTATTCATTGTGTGAATGTTTACTAATGACTTTTTTGTCTAAACTCTAAACTTGTTGATTCTTCCTTTTTTTGTCTATATAGCCAAGAAATTATTGTGAAAATGAGAATGTTTCACAGGTATGTTTGGATTTAAACATTTATTTATTAAGGTTTTTGTAGACTGATCGGTAATCATTAGATCATTGTTTGTAGCAAAATATTATTAAAGATGTTGTTTTGTTGAGTATTATTTTGTAGTTCCATGGTTGTTTTACTGCATATACTATGGACTGTTAATTTGGTTTTGTTGTGAGATGGAATAAGTTTGGCTGGAGTTTTGTTGCTGTTGTTGTTGCTTCTGCTGTTGTCGCTGCGAGTTTTAATGAAATGGATGGAGGTGGGGGGAGAGGGTAGTAACAATGATGAAGAGATGAAAAGTTTGGCCGTTTCGCATAGCAATTTATATAGTAATTCTGATGTTTGAGACATTTTAGTGGAATTTTATATTTTTATTGTGGTACACGCATAGGTATATGTATTTTTGTAAGCAGTAGCCAAGTAGTTACGGAGTTGGAGAAATGACGCGTGTTGTTCGAGTTTTTCCTTTCTTTGCCTCTCTTTTTGTTGTTCTGTTTTCTGTTGCTATTGCTCTTATTACTCCTGCTGCTTGTTGTAGTTTTTGTTGTTGTTATTTGGTTTCCCTAATACGTAAGTGAAGGTGGTTGTTTGTTCCCTTTTGCTCTTTTCCCAGCCAATGCCTCTGTGTGGACTTAATGCATGTGTAGCAGGAAAATATGTAGTTTTTGTATATTAAAATGCCTAGACAGACGTAGATTTAGGTTGAAGAACTAGGAAAATAGTGGGAGTGCATGAAGAGCTAAAAGTTGTAACAACTATTTAAGACGAAAGCACTCACACAATCAGAAAGTATTAAAGTGAAGTTTTACTTTGGTTTGCTTTGCTAAGTTGGTTGGTTGGTGGCAGGTTGGTTTGTTGTTCGTAGTGGTGCTGGTTGCAGCAGTTGTAGTATTGAAGCTTGTGTATGGAGTGAGTGAAAAAGGGCCAACTGTTTCTAACCTGTGGTGTGTATACAAGAAGAGGAGCTGCGCCCTTGTATTGATTTATTGAGTTCGCTTTTCCTCTTTCGCACTTACTCTTTCTCTCGGTTTTACTCTTCAAGCTTCTTGTTATTCCTTCACAGTTGACTGTGCTTGATGCGGATGGCTTTTTTCCTGAAACATGTTCCTGCATTGGCACTACTGACTGACTCTTCTTTCTCTCCGTCTTGGTAATTCTCACCGATCTGTGAAGTAGAGTAATAGTAGATGCCGACTCTACATGAACTTGCTCAGTCTTTAGCGTACTGTTAACAGTGGAATTAAAACAGAATAACAGTTTTTTATGTTGAGGATGAGAATTTCAGATATGGTTTTTAAAAATAAAAACAAAACGGATTATGCACACATACTTTCAAAAGATCGGGAGAATTATTTACGCTTTCAATAAGGTTAATTCAGTGGAAGCAGAAAATAAATGCTTGCAAATTGTTCTTAGTTTTACGTATCGTAGTATGCACGGTATGATCTAACGGTGTCAGGTAAAAGTATCAGAAGGGAAGTTGTTAGTATTTACCAAATTTATTTTTGAATTAATTATGAGCTTGTTGTAATTGTGTGTATTGAAATTGTAATTGTAGGGAATTATGGCAGCAAATTTTGGTTTCACACCTGATGTATCAATGTTTGCAGTGAGGAAAAGGTCATATAGGGACTTTATTTACAGGAGAAACTAGTTCAAGTTTTAGCGAGCATTTGGAGTGGAATATTTTTGCATCCAAGAGTCAAACTATATTTGGCTCTTTGTCTATAAAGCTCTGAAAGAATCAAGTAAATTACTTACATGATGATGACTTATTCATAAGGCATTGTGTATCATATATTATTTGGATGAGTTATGAGATCCATGAGGAGAGTATTAGACGCGAGACTATTATACCACATGGGGCGTTAAAGTAACTGCAGATACACAATGGAATTTTGCTTGCAGTTTCCTTTGTTCTTCCTATCAGCTATTTTGAGAGTTATGCTTATGATACTAGAAGCATCAACACAGTAGTAGAAACGCTGGAGGTATTTATCGGATATGTAGCTGTTGGATCTTTCCTACCATGTTGTGGTATCTTGCTACGATGTTATTTTGGAAAACCGTCTTTCACTTCGGAATTGAACAGAAGTAATACATACAAGAGTTTGTTCATAAGTTCTTAATAAATGCACCTTGAGAGAGAGAGATAGAAATTTGGTTACTGTGTAGTGGTTTTTTGTATGGTCAAGTTTACTTTTCGCTTAGTTTGTGTAGTCATCAGAGGGTGTGGGAGACTTGCCGTATCCTGTATCCATTCTGTGAGCTCCCATCGATGTGACTTTCACACTTACAAAGCCTTTGCTGCGCTCTTTCTCTTGTCGCTCTTTCTCTCTCCATCTCAGTCTTGCTGTCTTACTCTCTCATGTTCATGTTATGCGTAGGCTTTTCAACACTCGCCCTCTCCTCGAACTCTACTTCTATCCTGCTACCGCGACCCTATCCTATCCCTTTTTTTCCGCCCAACGTATAGTGTGTACCATTGTCTCTGAAGCCTGTAGAATGGTCTCCATAGGTTCGACTAGTATGGTATCCCTAGGTTGTGGTATGGTTGGATCGATGTTCCTGTACATGAGCTAAAGGTATGGTTTTGATTTAGAAACCCTATTCCATTGACTTGTACACTTTTAGTGTGTTTTGGTTTGGCACTGGAAAAGGTAGAATCACAATTTGTCAGAAATGAATGGTTTTCAAAATCCGTTTCCCCTATTACTTCTGCATCCTCTCATTATCTGAAAGAAAATCGTATATATACAAGCAGCTATCTCTCTTCTGTGCATGATATACTATGCGACTATTTTTATACTGGAGCCTTGAGCCTTTAGAACGATGTTCCTACCTTGAATTTTCCTCCTAACTTGTAAAGGTCTTCCGCCGGATTAAAAGTTTCTTATGTCTTTTTGTTCTTCGTTAATTAGTTTGTAGAAGGAACAAGAAGAATAAATCGTTGGTCTTCCTCTTTTCTCTTACGAGCACATAGAATCTGTATCTTTTCTCTATCTTTCCCGTTATCTTTATTACTCTACATAGTATAGAAACTTGCTACTAAAAGGAGAAGCCTTTACCCTCATGTTTTCCGTCTGCTCTTATATGTTATTATTAGCCTTTTCCATCTACTACAGTATTCCCTGGCTAGGGGCTTTTGAAATTCTGTGTAGAAACTAAAGAGGAGGGGAAACTTAATTTGATATTCCTTATGAACCTGTCTTTATGCATCTAATTATGGCGATTTTATTATAATGGTTAATAGTTCACAGTATCTCGTTAATACGGATAAGTAGGTGCATTTACATAGAGTAGCGGAGCTTAACATTGGGAATTTGAAAAATAAAGGCAGAGGAGTGTAGGGACGTGAAAGAAAGGAACAGACTTCAGAGGAGGAAATATTATATTTGTGGGAGGAATAATTTGAGCTGTAGTTTGAAGTTTTTCAAGTAATCGCAATAGTATTAGTATATAGTTGCATGTATAGATATGCTGTGTATTCTAGGTTAATGTATGTGTACCATGAGGATGTTTGAAGTGATGGCCGTTCCAGTGGTAAGCACTTGTGAAATAGAAGTTATGGTAATGTTTATACACACCTAAAAATTTAAAGGGTAAGGTACAGATATTGAGTTTGTGTCTATTTACTGGAAGTTGTGTTTTGTGACTGTCACATTATTTGGAGAAGGAGAAAGAGGGAAAAAAGAAATTGGCTGATCTTGTTGCGTGACCAAGAGTCTCTGGGAGAGACAGTTTTTATTTCAGTCGTCAGGCTCCGTGTGATGTATATATAGGCACTAATATTGCTTTGCTACTGCAACTACTGCTGCTATCATCACTAAAGGTTTAGAGATGGAGCACTCTCCATGACATTTATGGTCCTTTGACATGTAATTTCCTCGTATATATGAATCTGTATATACATAGACATGCAATTATGTACATGTACTTCCAAAAACTATCCAAGCACAAATATTATTTAATGTTTAGTAGGAAGAGCAGTTTTGACAGCGTCGTGTATAAATGCGTTACTTCGGTTGTGCTTAGTTAATGTAGGTATTCGGCCATGTGACAATGTTGTTGAATGTTTTTTATAGTTTAACTATATAGTATAGAAGGAGATCTAGAAGTGTTAAGTGCACAAGCCCATTTCTTTTATATGTGTACACGTGTAGTATGTACTAGAGACCGCGGCTCTGATAGCAAGACTAAAGAAAAGTAAACACTTGAGCGAGTGTAATCGGATCGTTAAAAGGAGCTAAAAGGGGGCAGTTATCGATAGGAATTAGCTGGCACTTGTCAGCTGTCCTTGTTTTTGCTCCGTCATAATTATAATCATTCCCTGTGGATACTACTGTAGAGAGTAATAGTGCACTCCTTGTCGTATACAAGTACCTACATACTTCCTAGGTCTAGAAACCGTTGTACTAGATTTTGTGCTATTCCTATATTTAATATTCTCTGGTTGTTTAGATTGGGAAGTTACTATTCACCCATAGAAAGAATTATTATTGCTTTCTGAATCAGAAATTCTGATTAGTTCTTTTTGCATATGCATGGGGTTCTTTTTAAATACTAGCATATTCGTAAAATTGTTGAAGCTAAACTGCCTTTAATGTAAAAAAAAATATTATTTTGTGTAAATGTTATGCTTCCAACAGTAGACAAAAAATTTTCAGTTGAAATTGAATTCATTTTTATTAGCTTTTAAGACTTACAAGCATTCCTATCGAGCTGTCACCCCCTGACCTATGGGTTTTACATTTTTTATGGATTGCTACTCTCATAAGAATACCCTTTTGCCATATCACCCATCTGCAAATCCATTTTTGGATTTTTTAAAAATTCGGACATTTTCGGATTTTTCACCAATTTTGGAATTTGCCTTTTTCAAATGGGATTTAACATGGGAATTTTATTCTCTTACGGGTAGCCTCCCTGTAAAATTGGAATGTCACAAAGATGAGCGTAAGTGTGGGTAAGAAAATAAAATGGCACAGGGGCTCGGGTATTCACCGAAAGTTTTTGAGTGGAACCCATATGAGAGAATATTTTTGAGGAACCTCTTGATGCAGGAGCAGATGATGAATTATTGTTACAGATGAGGTTGTTCCCCAACCGTTATTATTAGTACAAGGGAGGAAAAGAATTTATATGTGAGAAATGATTAATATCTTTGTTTCCAGTGTGTGTTGTATTTATGGTCACTAAAATTAACCTACCCAACTACCTTATTCTTACTACGGGGCAACCATGAGTGTCGGCATTTGACTGAGTATTTCACATTCAAACAAGAATGTAAGTTTTTTTCTGTTTATACAAAACATATTATCTTCCAGGGTTACAAGCTTCTTCCATTGCAAAAAATGCAGTGTGTATTTTGGCGAATGGTTCCTGAGATTTTGGGAATATGAAGACAGAGGGACGTTAATTTCAATTCAGTATACCCAGTTTTCGTCCTTGCTTGCAGCGGGTCCTTGTTTTGTTTCTCTAATGTTTTTATAACTAAACATTTTTTTATAAATGTTAGCAACATACATGGCTCAGACGCTACTAGTCACTGGATTATGAAGGAAATACTAAGAATCGCATTTTGCATTTTCGACGCATTTAACTAAATGGAAGAGTTCGTTTCTAGATATTCACCAATTTGAATTCGTGTGTGTTTGCATGTGTATTCTTGAAGGATTAGTTAATTCTTTTTTTAAAATGCAGGTAAAATCAAATATTCGGAGCGAGTCTATGATGCGTGTATGGAAGCTTTCGACTGTCTCCCATTAGCAGCATTGATGAATCAACAATTTTTGTGTGTGCATGGTGGACTTTCACCGGAAATCCATACCTTAGATGATATCAGAAAGGTGAGTGGCGTAGTATTGTGAAATGTTGAATTTTCATAGTTTCTCTCCGTAATTAATTATTTTTCTCCTTTTTGGACACTATTAGGAGTAAAAACATGTGTAATGGCAATTCTAAAAGCTAAAATGTTAGACTTTCAGAATCTACCACCCTTACGTCTCTATGTGATGTACATCCAATGTTATAATGGAGACAATTTCCGTAAATTTC
>JAQFXU010004260.1:0-13946 GCA_034693705.1 Spatulosminthurus flaviceps | reverse complement strand
GCTTTCGATTTTCCACTTATCCCATTAGGAAGGCAAAGCACAAATAAGCGGGATAATGGGAGGGAAAACATCTTTGCATTATTCTATAGATATGAACTTTAGTAGAGGGCTCAATGCCCATGAGGAAGATGGGGTCGGACTTCAAAAGTCCAAAAGTACTTCTTCTACCAAAAAATTAAGAGTAATAAGTAGTGCAAAGGACGTTGGGCGTACTTAGCATAGGTAGCAACATCAAGAGTCCAGAGTATATAAACTCCATTAAAGGTCATGGAGCATTAAAATTGTTCAAAGAATCCGTGATGTTCTCACCCATACCATTTCAGGGAGATAAAAAATATCCAGTGGTAGATTGATAACTACACAAGCTCTTGTTCAAAGTCAGCAATGATGATGAAAAGTTTTTTTTATTTCCGAGGACTAAACCTTTCCAGTTGTACGTGTAAGTCACAGATATATCAATGATCTCATAAAAATATTAACTACATAAATACTTATTGAAATAAAAATGACTCAAGAAAGTTAAACGAAATAAGTAAATAAATTGTTGGCGGGTGATTGGCAGGGGGAGGGGGGATGTTCAAGTCCTAAGGGATTTGATTGAATTATTGTAGGAAATGTTATGTGGGAAAGGGAAATAAATGATCTAGTTGCTAATTCCTCCGTGGATGGATGGGAAAATATATAATGAAATAAGGCAATAAAAATAGATTTACTGCCACAGTTTAAAAACACAATAAGTTAATAAATGAAGTGAGTTTTTTATCCCTTAATTGCTTCATCATCTTACAATGTGGACATAGTCCCAGTCGCTTCTTATAAAACACTATAAAGTAAAATAATAAATTGTTTGCAACTGGAGAGAATTCGTTTTAAAGAAATGATTAAATATGAATAATAATAATAATAATTATTGCTGTATAATACTTAATAGAAATAGGGAAAGAATAGAAGATACCAAAAATTTGTGACGTGTTGAAGGACATATATGTTTGTGTGGGATGATTTTTTTGAAAGTTGGGAATATAGTTGAATGGTTTGCTTTGGTTGGTAGTGGCTATAAAATGATTGGTTTTTGTTATTCATGGATTACTTTATATAATTAGTGAATAATAATAATTACGAACACGGAGGAGTCATATGAAGAGATGATATGAATCATTTGATTTGTTGAATTTAAATGTGCTGATGTTGGGAAAGGGCAATATGAGTGTGTGCTAATCGTGATTGTGTTCTATTATTATTCTCATTATTATTATTATTATTATTATTTAGTAGACAAGAGTTTATATGTAATGATTGCGTGTAAGAGCAAAAGAAATGCCTAGAATTATTTAGTTTTTACAGATTTTAATTTACACAAAAATCAAATATGCGGTATTGAGTGTGATGGAAAAATAAGCAAATTATGACAAAAAATTAAACACTGGAAGTGGAAAGGTATCCGGGTCTCTCTCACTCTCTCTCTTCTCATTGTCAGATATCATATGTTAGAGATGACGGGACTCCGCCCAATAAAGTATATCGAAAGATTTTGAGCAACAACCACAACAAAAGTCTCACGTTCTCTAAATGATCACATATATTTGACCTCCAACTTGGATTTCTTTTTCTCTGTCTCTGTCTCTCTCACTCTAATTGTGAGTACCTCCCATAAATGAACTTCCGCCTGAGTCTTATCTCTCTCTCTCTCTCTCGACTCATTCATCCAAATTTGCTCAAAATGGAGAAAGTAGTGGAAGAGCACGTTTTTTATAATTACCTTAACAAAAAATTCATTAAAAAGTCATTAAGGGAAATGATAGGAAGACAAGAAGGTCCCTCTCACCTTTCTCTCTTTCAAGTGATAAACACAAATGTTCTTCTTGAATCTTACTTAATACTATTTAAATGATTCAAATATTTATTGGGCTGACTCCCTGAAAGCCGGATACTTTTTGTACTTGAGAAAAAAATAATTTGTCATTTTCCCTCCATAGCATTTCAATAGTTCTCAAACGTTCTTCTTTTCTATATCATTTTGTGTGAGTTGAGTTCCCATTTGGGACTTGAAGATTAGAATTTTCATCTCTATCTCTGTCTTTTCTATATAGAAATACGTATAGAACTACATGTTTTCTCTTTTGCTATCTTTTTTTTGTTGTTGTTGGTGTCTTGGGGGGGGGCCTCCTTGCTTGATTCTTATGATTATCATCTTAAATGACTAATATTTTTAATTTTTTATTATTATCATTATATTATCCTTATTACTGATTAATGAATAGTGCTACGCTTTTCCACTGCTTCTCTCTCTCTCACACACACATTAATAATAATTATGTCTGGACTGGCTCTTTCCCGTCCTCTCACACATTTCTCCCTTCCCCCCTCTTGCGCTCAGAGTCTTTAGACTCTTGAGAAACGGCTCTACCAGTTTATGGCGCACCATTCAACTTTAAATCAACCATCCCTTCTTTAGTTCTTCTCCCCGTGTTTCTTTCCTTTTATTTATTCCTGTATGTAATTTCCACCTTAAATTTGAATCATTTTGCTTTTTCCGGTATGGGTTTTCTTTCCTTCCTTTATTATACATGTGTTTACTTTAAACATGTCCACCCTGCCCTTTTGTGGTTAATTTCCATTGGGTTGGTTGATGTATGATTTCAGTGGGAGCTGATTCCATCTGAGTAATTATATTTGCTTTCATTGCGTTGTCGATTTATAATTATTAATTATTTGTATTAATTTGAATTTTGGTTTTTTTCTTTGATTTTTTCGGTCCATCCACATTTGCCTTGTGAACGTTGCCGTGGTGCTCGTGAATTGAATGGTACACCCTTTGCGTGGCATATTTCATTCGCTCCCCCCTGTCCACAACAAAAATAAAAACAACAACAATTGCATAATTTCATATTTTTTCGCCTCCAACCACCCACCCCCGCCCCCCCCCCCATGCGCTGCCATCCTCTTTGTGAAAAATAAACCTGGGGAACTGTTATGTTGAAATTGCATAAAAAATCTTGATCTTGGATGGGAAACCAAAAACGTGTGGTTGGTGAATCTTCCTTAGGCACAACCCATCCCTTCGGAGTTGATCAACAAAGTGGCGGGAAGTCGAGTGTCCGTCTCACCCATCGTCACTGTTGAACCTCGGCGACGAAAATTCCACAAACCCATCACACTGACAATTCCTGTTCCCAAGAGTCAAGATCCAAACTCATCCTTAAGATTACTGTGTTCTATCACCGGTAAGACTTGTTCAATCTCAATTTGCTTCTTTATCCGCTATATGTGCTCTCATACTATATATATGTTAACATAAATACGACCAGTGAAAATATTGTGCATATAAAAAGATTGACATGGATCGTGTATGCATCCTAAATTAGTGCTCGGACCAATTCAGTTTCGAATTGAAATATTTCAATTCAATTCAATTCAATTTGGTTCACCCTTTTTTCGATTCAGTTCAGCGTCGAACTGAACTGTTTAGTTCAGTTCAAAAGACTGAACCGAAATGAATTGAAACTCTTGAATTGCAATTCAAACGATTCATTTTTGGATCGAAATTTGCCGTACTCTTGGGAGTTAATCCAAATCAAATCAAGTCTGTATTTAAAATTCTCTTGCCAAATCATTTGTTTGTTGTAAATAACATTTGATTTTTGTCTATTTTGAACGTTTTTATCAATAGTAACCGTTGACTAGAAAAGCATTTGTTTCTCTTGATTTATATTGCCATTCTTTAGCCTTGAATTGGTTTTTTTTTTCAATTCAGTTCAATTCAAAGCTGTGAATTGAATTGAATTGAATGGAAGTGAAATGAAATACAATTGCTAGAATTGAAACAAAATCGCTCAGAAATTGAATCGAATTGAAAATGTTGAGCCAAACTGAATTGGTCCGAGCACTATCCTAAATTACGTGTTCTACACTTTTGTGCGTGAGTCATCATCTGGAAGAATTTGATTTAAAAAAAAACTGTGACAGAATTTATATACAAATCACATTTGAGGAATTTAAGTATTTTGAATAACTTGACTGGTAATTCTGGAATGACTCTCTATTAGGGTGAATATCTTTATACAGTCAAAGGGTAGTGTCTCGTGATGATAGTTTGTTTATATTATAAATAGTCATTTTGCGTGGACAATGTATAGAATTAGAAGTTGATAGAGATATGATTTATTGTGGGTAATTATTATTATATAGTTTTTCTGTAAACATTGTCTGCAATTATTCTCTCTCTCTCTCTCTCTCTATCTCTCTCTCGCTCTATGAGTATTGTTACTTACTATATATTGTTGAGTCAGTGCGTAGATTTCTCTGGTACATTAGTTGTACATATATTTCTTATATGCGGTAGTATACTTGATACTGTGATGAGTACTAAAAGTAATTACTACCACATCCTTTTGATAGCGTTTCCCTATTTACGATCTCGTAGTATTTTGATAGTAGCAAGTGGATTCTTGACTCGTAAAATTGATTTTTGAGTATTATTGTGAGTCGCCTGAGAACCATTTGGGTAAGAGTCGTAGGCATTTGGAAGAGTAGCTAATATAATAATAATTATAATTATAATTGATTAGTTGTTATACTTTCATGCGCTATATAGACACTTCAAATTCTAACTATATTATAGTATGCCTAATAATAATAATTAATAATTGACCACGAATCCATTGCCCCTTGCATATATGCAGGACATTGTATTGAGTAATAATTATTGTAGTATTAATAATAATAATAATCAGAGGCCATCATTTTGTTGCTCCTTTCATCGACTATATACTCTGTCTACTCACTGCTCTTTCCCTCAGTGTCTCTATAAATAGTACTAAAAAATTGCTCAGACTATCGAGCTTCTCTCAAATCTCTAAAAGTTTCCAGGGGCCAGGCTCACCTTTCCTTTTTTCTTACTCATTTCATGCCTCACATATATGTCAGACTTGAATACTTATTTTGTTTACCCACCCTATATAATAATTGTTAGAGTTTGAGTTTTCAGGGGTTAGAAAGAGAATCTTGAGGGTATACAAGCATCTTCCCCTCACATCTTCACTCTCTCACTACATTAAAAGTATTGACAGTTTGTATTATTCCAAGTACATGAAAGCTTTTTGCTGTAGTCAATACTATTGAGATAGTATGAGCTTATTATTGAAGAAATTGTGATAATTTGTCAAAACATACATGAATAACCATGAACATAATTATGCTAATTTTAAAATATTGTTGCACTTTGAGTCACACACAGTTTTCACTCATCTATAGTAATTCCATTAACAACTTTTGTCCCTTTCAAATGTGATTGACACTAAACATAAATTAATCTCTATCCACTCACCCAATTTTCTCGCACTCATCTCTCTTATAGTAAATAATCAATGATATGTTCACTAATCATGACTAACACACTGATTTTTCCACCGTCATTTATTATCCCTTGCCGTACATGACATTCATGACAAGCTACACCACCTATATGATCTCTTGATCTTTACCTCACATTCAGACAGCCTTTTCTGTGCAGCTCCCTTCTATCCACACACAAGAACACAAGATCACATAAATTACAATGCTCAGTGTGCTTCACCAGTGGAGATGCTTCTCATTTTTCGGCAGTTATTGTACTATATATTTCGTCTGCCACACTGCCATGCTCAAAATTTGCTCCAGAGAATTATAGTACGTGTGAGAAAAAGCAGCTTGAAGATGAATGGAATTAGAGAGACTCAATAAGAGAATACTGACTTGGAACACACATGACAACAATATTTTAGTTACAGGCAACTTTTTCAAGTTAATGTGTTCATGAAATTAGGGGAATTTTAGTTTTCAATAGTCGAGGAAATAAATGTAGCTACGTATTCGTGGCGGCTCATTAAAAATCCATGGAATGGATGAAAGGCGAAATAAGGGTGATGATGATGATTCAATTTGATGCTGTAAAGCAGATCCACTCAAAGGAAATTTCGCAACACTCAATCTCTCGAGTTGACCACATCTCTCTGTAGCCAGATGATAAATCCAACCTCATTTTTGTTTCCTATACTATCATTTCCCTCTCTGTGGATCTCTCTTCTCTTTCGTCTATGAGCGTATGTGTCGAAATGGAGTGTTTTTTGTGAGTGAGTTGAAAGGGATTTTGAGCTAGGAAAAATAAAAAATCTCTGTTCTTTTGCTTTCGTTGTGACGTTGTAATAATTGGTTATACTATATTCTTTATATCTCGCTTTCCGTGGGTCAAACTCACATTGTCCTACTCGCCTTTGAAAGATCTTCATCTCGACAAATAATCTTGATAATCCCATCAATCATTTTTCCTTAACAGACAGATGAGATCCCCTTAAATATCTCCTGTCCTCCATATTTCTGATCCGTTGAAACTTTGGTGGAGGTTTTTGTTTTTGTGTGTACTATAGCAGCGTATATAGCAGTGTGTAAGTCTAAATCTTGTAGCTTCTCTCTCTCTCTCTCTCTATCTCTATCTCTCTCTCTCTCTCTCTCTGTCTCTCTCAGAATAATTTGTCAACTTTCAGAGGGTATTTCCTGGACGCATCCCTTACAAATAATTCCCCCCCGCAGTCTTGAGTTAAGTGATTTTTTTTAGCATTAAAGAGAATGGGACTGGAGTTTGTAGAGGTGAGAGGTAGGGGGAGGTAGGTATAACATTATTATCAAAGGAAACAAAGAAAAATGAAAAGCATTCATTGATGTTAATTAAAGGTTAAGTTGAGGATGAGTTTCTAGAGCTACAAATAGAAGGTCGTATGAAAAAGTGATGCTTGAAAGTGTGGTTTGATTATTGTGGAAATGTGGGATGGATGGCATTCAGAAGAGTTAGATGAACTTGGGCAGTAAGCAAAAAGAAAAAAGTATAAAAGTGGATTTGGGTTACGTAAATTTTTGACTAAAAAAGGAATGATAATTTTCGAATTCTTCTTCTGAGTTGGTTCGAAATAACCTGTTCTGTATTTATCTATTGTATTGTTTGGGCTTACTGAGTGCAGGCGTGTTTCGGAAAAGATCGCTCAAAGGTAAATACACTCTTCTCCCTTCTATAACAAAACTACTACTACTACTACTACTCTCTCTCTCTACTACTACTCATCTTCTCTTCTACATCATCTTACTTTCTCTCAACAAATACAAGACTTTTGTTTCATTGGATTTGAGTTGGCAGGAAAAAGTAGAGAAACCGAATTTGTGTAGGTACAATACTTTGAGTCTTAACTTAACCAAGGAGTTAGTCAGTGCTAGTAGCCTTGTCTTTATTTCTTTCGCACTATATATTCGCACAAACCTCCTCTGCGTTCCAGCAAACTTGAAGCTCGCCCCGCTCGCAAATTCTTCTCTCATTCTCCCAACAATTAATAATAATTACTAGTAGTTCACCCCATCCAGTATTCCTCCTGTCTCCCTCTCGAAAGGATCAAAACTTGGACAGGTTCCAAGATATGATGGAAAAAACTTGTTTATTGTGGAAAAATAAAATTTGCAGTCCCTACATGTAGACTTTCACATTTTTCGTATTCCAGAATAGTAATTCCGAATGGCTCTGTGAAATTGGTAAAGTCATTTAATATGGGAAATTGACACGGAGCCATGAGCGTATATGGTTTGTGTCCCCCCCCCTGCATACTGTGTACTGTGTTTGACGATACAAAATTAAATGGTGAACTTTGATATATGTAATTATTATGGATTTGCGAGTAGGACGAAAGCTATATTTGCGGCCGCTTTTGGGGAAAATGCAGAAAATAGGGGGAAATAGTTGATACGCATAATAATTGTATGTCTAACTATTAGTAATTATATGAAAGAAAGAACATTAGGGAATGTGTAAGAATAAAATTATTTTTCTACAACCCGTTTGATATACGTTTCTCCTGGATTTTTTAAAACTCCGGTTGTTTCCTCTGCACTCTTTATAGCCTCACCATTGTCTATCCGTAGGATTTTCCGTGACTATCCTTCAGTATTTACCACTGTTTGCTGCCTATGATAATAATTATGCCTAGTTCATTCATACTACCCCTCTCCCCCCACACCTGATTTCTTATTTAGTGAACTCTGATTTTACACTGCCCATTCATTCATTCATTCATTCATTCATTCCCTATTCTTCTACGATACATTTAGCTCTATGCAGCCATTTTTCTTCTTTCACTCTTGTTACTAAACTATTTACACATTATATATTAACATTATTATGACTATAATCCTCTTATATACTGTCCAATAGTGCCCAAATTTTTTTCTTATTTCTTATGTACTTGTACGCTTTCAACACACTAAATCAATACGCTTCTCTATATAGATCTTCGCCTAATAACAGCAGTCGCCTCTCTCTCTGTTTTACATTCCACCCATTGATTTCTATGGCTTCTAATTCACTCTATACTCAACTATACCCTCAACCCTATATACCATACCCTCTCTTATATTTTAGCTCTGCAACATCTCTCCTATGTTGTCTTTACTATTATGATTACCCGCTGTTCCAGTGAGTACACGCTGCATTGTATACTTTCACAATTACTTTATCTTGTTACTAATTACTATGATTAACTTGATTCATTGGACCGTCTTGGTTTTTACATAATTTGCTTTGATTTAAAGCAGACAGTTGCTAATAGTAGGCTGAGCTGGATGCAGATTCAAAATAGTGGATATTTAAGGGGTTAATTAATTCATGTCAAACTCCTAGCACTGTAAGGAGTGAAAATAGTAGGACTATATAGGGAGTAATACGTAATAATTAAGCACTTGCCCCATCTCTAGTTTCTCAAAGCGTATACAATGATTGCTCTTGTCCCAGTGTCCAAACAACATTGCCCTTTAACGTTTATCTTTGTTTGGGAGTTTGTATACAGCTCGGACTTGCAATGATATTTGACCCAGGATTTTATTGCTCGATTTTGAACGCATATTATTGTGAAACCCTGAGCTCTGATTGGATTCAAGGAAATTTAGAATCATTTGAGTACTCTGAGTTGGTAGTGGATTTGTGAACCTTTCAAGTTATGATTCTTTTTAACTGTTTTCACACGTTATTGCCATGAATTTTGGTAGCTTTTGAGCGGACTAGGTCAAATTTATGAGGATAGGGTTTTGTTGGTTGGGCACCATAGGTCCAGCTTTACAATGAAATACCTTTAATTTTTACCTGCTTGGCTATTGATTAACCTGTGGCTGAAATGATTGAGTTTTGTGATTTTGAAAAGTGTGTAAGCACCTGCACTGCCCCTGCAGAACTGAGCTTGAAGCAAATGATTACGAGAAAGACGAGATACTCAAAATTATTGTGACATAGTTGATAGTTCTAGCCGAAGCTTATAAGGCAGCAGTGACCACACGCAAACACAATCAGAATATTTAATCCCTTCAACTAATTCCTTATTATTATTGCTTTGTCAATCCAAAGAAATTATGGCTGAGGAAGGGAATTAAGAACAGAGCTCATTCATACTTACTTACGCACCATTATTTCCCATAAGTGATTTAAATAATTATTACATTTTTACAAGGGGAAGTTCAGAGGGCAAGTGCTAGAGCGAGGTGGTAAAATAAATGTATATTTATATGCTTCTCAAGTTATACCTTATATTCTTATTATTCACCATAATATTAATTGTGAGGAAACACTCGATGCACTGCAGTAAGCCGAAAATGAATGTGGGACGTACTCACAGACTCACGGACTCACGGTGGGGTTGCTTTATTCTTCTCTCAGACTCTAATTTCTCCTTTCTCAACAATTACCCCCCTTTGTCAAAGAATCTTGCTCTTTCTTTAGAAAATTTCTAAATCCGAATCCTATACGTTCTATATTAACCAGCAATAGATATTTACGACATGTTACGTAATGCTTCCTGCCTTGCAAATTGCAGTTATCAAATTATTGAAATAAGAGTGGTCCCTCTTGTTGTTCTCATATTGAGCTGATTCCCTGTCCCCACGCCACCAATGCTCTATAAGCTTAAACTCTTAACACATTTTAAGGAGCCAATGAATGACTATGTAATTGCCCAGTTTTAATTAACATATTGCCCGGATTTAATTAATACTTATGGCCTTTGTGCCTATATTTAGCCATGGTTGTTAAGTATGGCTGAGTTGAGGATTTTGAAATTGACTCTGTGAGATAATTAATAATTTGTGGTCGCATTGAACGTGTTGCGGTTATATTTGAAGTTGAAGGTAGGCCTTTGGATAAATTGAGTGATCGAAAGGACTAGAAATGATTTTTGAAAGGTGGATTTATTTGCGTGTACGAGCGTTTTAGTTAGGATCCAAGGGTAGTTTAATTGGATGAGGGACCCGCTCTTGTAAGAGATGTAGTTTCCAGCGTCTCATCTCCTTCCAGTGACATTTTGGTTTTCTATGTCAATGTGTTGTCGTCTTATGTGCTGTCTTGTGCGTTTGGATAGAATTCTAAGTAATATGCAAATGATAAAATAGTGTAAGCTGTACTTCCAATGCATGCTCAAGCATCAATCAAACCGTAGCTGTGTATTTGGTGACTTGGATGAACCCGAGCCATCAGCGTAGATGACTCTTATTGTTTTGTCATGTCTTGCCCGTTTCGACTTTTCAATATTTGCATGCTTTGTCCTTTGTGCGTGGAATACTCTGAGAAAATATCTCTTTACTCCATTGACTGTCATTGCGAACTCTGTCTCTCTCTCTCTCTCTCTCTCTCTTTTCGCTGACAATCGTTTCTTGTATGATCAAATTATTATGTTAATAAAGTACTGTAGTTGAGGTGACCCTCCCTTTTCATTGTTATGGATGCGTTTTCATAAGAGTGATTATGTTGACATCTGGTCTACTGTAAGAATAGCATCTAATCTATTTATTGGATAGGAGAGAAACATTTTTCCCAACATGTGGACATTAAGGAGAGAGTAGGATTTAGTCACATTGTTAATTCTTATTTATTAGTTTGATGACATTTATGACATTTTCCCAGTGAGTGGGTAACATTTTAGTGAGACACCCTCACCCTCGCAATATTCAGGGCAAAGGCTTTCACCATCTTTTACACATGCTAGACATGAGAATATTTTTTTTATTATATTGAGACTATATAGAGGCCACAATTATGTGTATGTGTATGATAAATTGATCATGTGAATTGAGGATGAGTGCGGGAGCACAATAGACATGCTGAATTCTCTTGATTGTGACAGGAGGAACGACGAGAGCCCAGTGGGAAGATGTGACAGGCTCGACACCACTGACCTTTGTCAACGACTGCGTCTCCTTCACCACCACCGTTTCCGCCAGATTCTGGCTAGTTGACTGCCGACATGCGAGTCATGATGTTACCCGAATGGCCACGGATCTCTACCGAGAAGCCATTCATGTTCCTTTCATGGCAAAGTAATTATAACGTTGGCTTGTTTTTCACTAAGCTATTGCGATATTGCGAAGAAACTTGCACTATTTTAGTAATTATATGTAATTCCAAATATTCCAAGCGCCAATTCCAAAACGTGCCATTTCATTACGAGCTTCACTTGATCCAGATGGAGCCATGTTAATGATTTCCTAACTTTCACGTACTGTAACGTAACTATGCTGGTCGTGGTGTATGTCTCGGAGGGTTACAGGCTAAATGCCCCCTGGACAACTGCCCCGGGGGACAAATGCCCCCTGGACAAGTCTGAACCGCATAACTGGCACCCTGGCGCCCACCCTCGAAACTGCTCGCTGGCTACCAGCCCCTTTGGCTAACTGCCCTGCTGGACAACGGCCGAACTACTTAGAAAACTTTGGCATTTGGTAACACCTTGGCAAACTGACATTTGTCTTTCGAAAGACAGCCCCGATCGGGAATGTTAGATAATTATCGGGGCAGTTGTCCAACGGAGCAAATAGCCAGCGGGGCAGTCGTCCGCTTCTTAGAGGTGGCTATTGCCCGGGGTGGCGATTGGCCTGGTATCAGTTGTCCAGGTGGCAGTTAGCCATCGGGGCAGTTACCCTGGGAACCCCCCTTTTGAAATTTCAGTGGAAATGATTTGGCGCTTTCTGGAACCAACCAAAAATAATTCTCCTGTCACTAACGTCCACAAGCCTAAAGACCTTTTACTACTAATGTAATAATAATGATTGAATTTCCTCTTGTCCAGGTTTGTCATTTTCTCCAAACGAATAGAGCCCACCGAGGCCAGATTACGCGTCTTCTGTATGACAGATGATCGTGAAGAGAAAACCCTGGAAGGTATGGCCATACTTTTATTTCTGTTCTAGTGAATATTAGGAAATTTGGAAGAATGACACAAGAGTAACAAAGTTAAACATGCGCTTGCAGGTCAGGAGAACTTCACCGAAGTTGCCAAGAGTCGAGATGTAGAAGTGTTGGAAGGAAAGCCCCAATGGATCGAGCTAGCGGGCAACCTTGCACCAGTCACCAAGTCCGGTGAACAGCTCCGGCTGAAATTTTATGCCTTTAAAGAGAATCGGTTACCATTCCTGGTGAGACTTCGGGATGCCAATGCGGACCCAGTCGGACGCATTATCTTCATGAGAGAGTCTAAGGTATATAGAGTAAGAAATTGGCTAATAAATAAGAAAGTGACATTAAAGTTTCTACACATGCAAAGCTTGAGTCTTCAACTGAAATGATAAATTTATGAGTTAATGGAGATGTAAAATGGGATTTTGGTGGTTGCAGTCAAGCGGTAAAACGGAACAGGTTCCAGTCTGTAACTTGAACATAGTCCTTCCCGACCAAATACTGCCAGACGAACCTTCAGCTCCTCCTTCTATGTCATCTTCCCCTAGACTTCCCTTGCACACAAACCGCTACAATATTCGAAATGCGGCCTACTCCAGTACACCCAAGCAAAGCCTTTTAACTGTCGGACCAGGTGAGATTCATAAGGCCGATCTGAAAATTTCCGATGTTGCCAACCTACTGGGCAACGATTGGGTTCCATTAGCTCGTTATTTGGGAATTGCTGATCCCGACGTGGCTATCATCGAAGCAGAATACCCACAGAGTCCTCATCAACAGGTGAGCTCCCCTTACAAATCACGTGTCTACACGACTTTTCGCTGGAGCCATTGATTTTTCCATAAAGGTGACAAGTAGCTTTATTGACTTGATTTCTTGATTTGACATGGAACAGGCAACGGTCATGCTTAGGTTGTGGATGCAACAAGCAGGAGATCGTGCCACTGGGAACTCCTTGGAGAAAGCTCTCAACTCCATTGGTAGAGATGACATCGTGTCGAAATGTATCGGCAATGTTGCCCCGGTGACAGACGCTTCGGAGAAAATAATCGCTCAAACCCACGTAGATCAAGCCATCAAAGCTCTGGAGTCACAAATTATTCAGCCGGCTTTGATCAAGCATGAAAAGCGAAACCTGAGCTTAGATGTGAGTTATGATGAGCAAGATTTGATGAAGGTTTGTTTCTTCTTTCCTGACTCATCTTCTTGCGTTTTATACTTTTCATTATGTGTATTTATTTTAAGCTGTCATTCCTTCTCCTTCAATTTAATATTCTGCCTTCTAAATCAGTCAAACTTGATATTATTATTGGTCCTCCTAACCAATCTGAAATAATTTCGCACTACCGACTGTACTACGAGTACACGTGTACCAGCGTAGTGCAAGACGCTTTCCAATTCAACGATTATGAAGATCTTCGTGTTTGGATATTTCTAAATACACCGTTTTTAACTTTTCAAGAAGCAAAGTAAAACACCTGCGCTTTAAATACAACACATAGTTGCACAAAATCATAACTCACCTCCGGACTGACTTGACCAGTTTTTTTTGTAAAATTGATCGTGATTACCAAAACTTGTATTAATATGGAAAATGGATGTAGTCATTTTCTACCTAAATAACCCTTAAGGTAACTTGGGGGATATGCCAATGTCGGAAATGATGCCGTTGTTGGTAGTTGCTATCTGTGGGGCATGACGCCGCTGTCTTTGCCATGGC
>JAQFXU010004259.1:0-13947 GCA_034693705.1 Spatulosminthurus flaviceps | reverse complement strand
CCCAAAAATAGTCCTCATCGTGGAAACTGTTAGTTTCTATAATTTTGTCACGTAACCAGTTTAGAATCATTTCTATTCATAAACATATCAGCACCAACAGTACTCTCGGTCGCGCTGCTGGCCCAAATGGTTTCATAACTCTCGGTAATTTAAATGCCATTTACTTAGCTTTTGAAATTAAAATAACTATACAGTGTTCACTACAAAGGGTAAATTTTTTGTCACACATCGATTTTCCTTAAAATCTACATAGAATAATGTACTGAAGGTAAAAGTTAGCTTTCAGGATTTTAAAAACAGTAAAAACAGATTCAATTTGTTCTTAAAACAACCTAGCTTAAGTTCAAAGGGTCCGTAGTCCGTATAATGTCTTTCTGCGGAAAACATTTACACTTGGAAACTTCCGAACCGGTCATTCTCAGTTCAAAATCATGCACAGAGCAAACGCATGTACTGAGTTTGCTGAAACTCATATCCTACCTGCCTCTAACATAATAGGTAAAATTGTATGAGGCATACGAAGTGTGACATGCCCAGGACACACGCAGTTAAAATATGGGTCACGGGGTTGTTCCTTTGAGTATGTCGCACCCTCAATTGATTATTTACCCATAATTGATTTTATTTAAAAATATTCGTAACTTCCTTCAAATTAATGACATGCAATTTTCATGGACAAATAATAAGAACTTGTACCTGTGGGTCGTGCATAAGCTGGTGAAACAATTGCGCAAAGTCATCAAAACCTATTTCACCACTCTTTTTTACGTCAAAGTCTTGGTATAAATCCCGCAACCTTCCAGTACTCAGCTTGCAATTTATTTTAGGTAGGAATGCTTTCAGTTCTTTAAGATTGATTCTGGGGAAAATCAACATATTTCCATTCAGATGCTTTAACACTCCATGCCTCCATGACAGCCTTAAACATGTAATAACTACTTTCTTTTGACGAGCGATCCAGAGTAAAACATCTGGTCAAATAAATTAACCGGTTTTTTAATCATGCCGGTATGTTTAGCGTGTGCAGTAAGATATTCAAAGCTGGTACTTGTAGCTAGAAATGGGACCACCCAATCAAAGCGCAGATGGCGTTTACAAATATTCTGTTGAAGTATACATTGTTTTGTTATCCTAACATACTATTTACAGTTTTAATTTGAATTTGAACATGCATCTGAGCGGTGCACACTGGTCCGTTTGACCTCAATATGACAACTTCATTTTTCACCCAAAATCGAAGTATTGAATTAAATATGATTGAAATTTTATTTTCAATCATCATGATCAGATGCACAATTTTGCAAAAATATTTATGCCCTATCTCTACCATTGCGCTTACAACTGGGCCTTAAGTACATTTCCTTAGAATCCGTTTGAACGGGAGAGGCCTTTCCGAACACTTGTGTTAAGAAGTGCATAAGTGCAGGGCGAAATCAAAATTCGAAATAAGACCAAAACCATGTAGATTTTTATTAGGGGGCTAAGAATTTCATGGTTTGAGTTTGAATTTATCATGCAGAAAAATATAGACAAACTCACCCGGTTTTATCTCCGTTTAAATACATGTTGTAGTAGCCAACTGCAAGGTCCATTAAAACTCAGGCAGTCGAGATTCGTGAAAATAACTTTATATAAGCTATGTTAGCACACACGTTTTCGAAAAAATAACTTAAACCGGTTCAATTCCACGATTCAAATTTGGCCTTTTTTGGATGGCTTTTAGAGAAAACGAGTAATTAAAATTATTTTAAACCTGCTTTTTTAGAATAAAAATACCCCAAAAAAGGCCAAATTTGAATCGTCGAGGTTGTCATCTTGGAGTCAAACGGACCAGTGTACAGTGTATAGTTAATGCAGTAATATCCCATTCAATGAGAAATACTCAAAGTCTAACGTGAGTAATAACGGATGAAAATTGTGATGAAATCAAGTAAAGTTAACTATTGGATAAAGGTCCAGACATGACATACATATTGAAAATTCACACTTACGACCCCTTAACAGCAGAATGCGATGCTTCCAAATTATAAAACTGCTTTCTCAACCACGTCTCCAGTTGAACATTATAACTAGAATCTTTCGTCTCCAGCACCAAATACTTGATTGTCCTTACCCAAAGTTCACACTCCTTCTCCGATAAAGCTACGAAAAAAAGCACATGATTTTGAAAATTTTCAGATTTCTGGAAAAAATTTATTAGAATTTCCCACTCTAAGTCATCCGACCGAACACAAGTGCTGAAGTCGTAAAAGTAATTATATTATCCCTAAGCAAGTTCTCGTACAACAACCTCAGCCAAGTCGAAAAAATTCACACACACCCTGATATTATTAATTCTCGTGATTAACGTGAGACATGACTCCGTAAGAAAACGGGTGTTGTCCTCCAGGCACAGAATAGAATAATAATACAACTATTTAAACAAATATTAATCAAAGGGTTGGATGCACCATTTTATCCCTGAATATTAATTTTCCATCTAATTTAAAATTTTCTAGCTTTCATGATGATGACGAGATGATTCAATTGATCGATCAATGATTCATGGAAATGAAATTAAGATTTCGCTATTATCTTTCAATTACCATCCCGATCATGTTTCTACAATTCGGTTTCGATAATTTTTGGAGTTTTGGACTCTCTTAGAAACTGGAAATCTACCGCAAAATTCTGCAAGCTCGAATTATGCCCTTAAATATAGGAATAATGTTACATGAAAATGTATTAAATACTAAATTAACGCTGAAACATAATAAATGAGCTACACGGCTTTTTTTAGCCTCCCTAAAAAATGAGCCCAGAACTTTGTTATTTTCTCAACGTAACACTAATGCATCTTTCATTGCATCCAACTCAACTTAATTGGCGTGTACATACTTACCGGCAATAGATAAAGTCGAAAGACGAAAATCGGATCCGTAGAACACTACAAAGCATTTTGAATTCTCATACTTCTTGCCATCATCTGGCCATTTTTCGAAATCCTTTGATGCTTTTCCTACTCGTATATCACGTACTTCTCGGAAGTCAACTAAAAAATATCAAAACATTCTTCAATGACGATTTCCATCCAATTTGTTCCAAGCAAAATAATACAAACAGCCAGAAGATACACTACTTCTGCGAGCCACCAACAACTGTCATCGAAATTGAAATAAATATAAAAAACATAAATTCACCTGTCCCGTCAACAAGACCTTTGGATGTTTTCTGCCATACAATTTGTCGCGTTTCCCTTCGTATCATCAGAGTTTTCTTCTCTTGCCTTTTCCGATAATTAAATTTGGTGACCACCGTTCCCCGCTCTAATTGAGAGATGAGCAGTTCCATTTCCGGAATCGTCACACCGGAAGTACTCACTCGATGCTCACTCATTTTACCAATGTAAGTCTCAATGGAATGTCGTCCAGAAGTAATATAGGAAGCACTCAATTTGTGCAGGCCATGTTGAGTCCTTACTACAGTGATTTTGAAATGTTATCCGTCACCTCATACAGAGCTCTTCCGGTGCTCCTTGATGACATGACTGTCTTCGGTCATTCCCAATTTGGCAGAGCAAAGTAAAGAGAGAAAGTAATCAAGTACACCACAAATCACAGACTGACCCAGGTGATCTCTCAGCTGAACCACTTTTTTAACTCATCTATATACGTATACTATACAACGATATTGCAAGAATTCTCCACTTTCACATTTGACAAGACTCAGGGTATGAATTTAAGTAAAAATTTGCTCTTCTACTATAAATAATTAATTTTTACTACTAACTCCAATAATACCTTTAGATTAATTTAATTGAAGACAGTTTCTTACAATTCAATACTTTATATGATTGCCATCACCCCTTCAGCCAAGCTCTATGGATGTGGTTGACTTGCTCCCTCGCTCGAAGTAGTACGAGTGAGTGACTCTCTGACAAGATACTCGATTCACACAGCTCCATACCATACGAAATTCCAAATGATGTTTTATTCCCCCCGCAGACCAACACATACACACACACACAAACTGCTGTCTTTTTACAATAGGAACGAAAACTAGCGCCTTCCTTTACGTCACTTGATTTCCAAGTAACCTGCAGAGCATTTATTCTTCTTTCTGTGTACATGAGTACTGAAAGATCTCACTGTGTCTGTGGTTTACAAGTGCGTGCCAATAATGTGGTACTGTATAAGTGGCCCTGGGCGATCATTTCCTCAGTCTTTGTTCTTCCTCTCTCAATCTTTTGTATATTTACTCCATTCATTTTCTCACTCAATAAATCTGTAGGAGTTGTAGTTCCTTTGGACTGCCACTATATACTCTAAAAAGCTTTAGCATTCAACGCACGAACTTACTCTACTTTAAGTGGTCATACAGATTATCCTTAATATGGCTACAACTATCATGGAAGCCTGAATCAAGCTTGTCGTAATCATTTGATTTTATTAAATAGTTCCATTTCATAATCAATCTTAAGAGCCTCATCCGGTCTCAGATGCATACAAGCTCATGTGATAGCTTAAAAGATGACATTTTCATGACATGATGGCACAGCATATCTGGATAATTTTGGCTTCAGTTCTCTTCCATGATTTGTGGTTTGTTGTGAAGCAAATTAAGCGTATGTGCATTAAGCGTTTCAAATGTGTGAGTCTAGACCTCTCTTATAACAATGCAATGCAAATGCTAATTTTATAGCAAACGAGTGGAATTTATTGACATTGTTACAATTATTACAAGAGCCAAAAATAATAATTTTGGCCTTAATTATTTGGGAAGTCTGGGGTAAAATGGGAGAGAGTGATGGTAAACAAATGCAGCGAAGGGAAAGGAAATTAAAAAGCGGGGCTGCCACTGTATTGTTATTTGTAACAGTACTGTATTAGAGGCAATTAAAATAAATCAGAATAATGGACAAGTTCTCCGGTGATTTCTTTCTCTATGGAGAATTGAAGTCATCTTAAATGGCAGCCGTCCAGGACAGACAAGACATAGAATTCAAATCTGAGCTTATTACTTCTACTGTTTCACTTGTTGTTATTTTGTTTTTATCAGACATTCCACACTTCCTCTTCCGACTTTCTCTTGGTTTACTCACTTCGGTTTAATTAGGGTGTGGAATAATTTATGGAAGAAACTTTTTGTCAGACTTGAAGTTTTTCATGTGTGATCTTTTGGAATGCACGCGGGAGGAGTGTAGGTGTCAAGTTTCAGTATGGTGGAGTGTACTAAGGACCGATTGAAATAATTACAAAAAGGAGCTCTTGACAAGATCAAGTTGAGAAGCACTACTCAACACTCAACACTCGAGGTACTCATCAAAACCTCAAATAAAATACTTTAGTGTTTAGAAGGTAGGCTCTGGAAATGTTAGGGTTATTTGCCACAGGTTGTCAATGATACATAAGGGATGTTATACAGTAGCTATTTAAATACATACACCCCACGAACGAATTATGATGACTTAGTTACATTGATTGACGGGGTGGAACCAAAAATTTAATCCTTTAGTACCGTACCTTATTCCTATGCATCCCGAGTGCGAAATTAAAGTGCAGCCTAATCATTTCCGCCAATATCCCGTTAATGCATGGTCCAAGAGTGATGGGAGAACATTTTTGCTATCACATGCAAGCGACACCTGCACATAAGGAATATGGAATATGTTCCATGATCGACTACCTGTTTAATCCATAAGTAAACATGTTCCACGAAGCAGAAAACTATCGTTTCTTCCTATAGCCAATAATTATTTCAGAAAAAAATGTACCTACATTACGTAACAAAAACTTGTCATGCAAAAAGTCATGCAAAAGATCTGTCCTGTAAAAGCGTTGTGCTACGAAGCAGACGTACTTATTTTGTATGTGCCACATCCTTAGAAAACTTGCATTCATTGCGGAAGAAAGCTGTAGTGATGGAGTGCGGTCGTCTTCATCCCATTGCATTCAAGATTTGAAGGGTTTTATTAATGTTTTATAACTAAACAAGTGGCGCCCGTACGCCGAAAGGGAATTAAGAATTCAAATTTTGAAAGTTGAATAACTAATGATTGTTTTCAGGACGTAGCAGTACCTTTGATGGTTCTGCTTAATCATCCAGCGTATTAGTGGCATTAATTTATGAGATGATTCAGACGTACAAAATATTTTGTACATTAAATGGAGGTTGCCGCGTAACAGCGAAAATCTCAACTACTGTATGAAAACAAGTTCACCGAAATAAATATTGTTTTAGCGGTATTTAGTGGTGGTTAATTGCTAAAACATTTGTACTACCTTGTAAGCTAGGAATATTGGAAATATCGTTGGAGAGACCTTAAGTTCAAAAATCAATGTAACTGCAGATCAATATGTATTTAAAGGGAATTCTTGTTTAAATAGCATTTAAGTCTACGACTATTTGATGTTGCCCTACAGCATAGGAGTTTCCAGCAGCAAGCTTCCTGGTGTGTGAATTTGATTTTGACTAAAAACTAACTCTCGCTATGTAATCCCTCACAGTAACCAAATGGGTTAGTAACTTGTATTTAATTTTTCAACAGCTTCTGCGGGGCTTTACTGCACAATAATAATCACGGAATGCTGTGCCTCGGTGACTGTCCATATGTCCCATCGGAATTAAATAGGACATTATTGTGTTTGACACTTAAATAGTGTAATGATAAGGTATGTTATTTATCCTTTCTGGCATTTCGAATATTCGAATCGAAAATTCATAGTGCAAGGTTGTTGATCGAATTGTTTTAATGAGTAGCAGGGGAATGAAAATACCGACATTTATGGTAAGATATATTTCAAAATCCGTCCAAAACGTCGAAGCTGTGGGACAGAGAAAAGGCGTCAGGGATTTTTGGTATTCTTAATTAATAAATGTAAGGACAAATTTTTTTGGTATTATAATCAATCCTCCGGCCGGCTATTTTAAGATTTTTTTTTGTTAAAAAAACCTAAACAGATTTTAATTCTTCGGTTTCTGAATGTGGTGGGTAGGGTAGGGCTATGCTGAGGGATATGAACATATTTTCGCTAACTGTTTTCAGTTACACTTCCATTGCAATGCATGGGGGAAAAGCAAGATATTTTATTTAAATTTTTGCAAAATTTTGAATCTAAAATATCAAGATTCAATGTGCTGATAAGGAAGTGAGTGAATTTGTTTTCCTGAGCTATTACTTTTTCTCAAAAATGCCAATTGTACATACTAAACCCCTACTTTATGATGATACATGCAATCACTGTTAATAAATTTGTGGCCAGGCAAAATTTAATTTCAGAATTTGTTACCGTCATATTTACAATCATAAGATAAGAAGTTATGGGCGGGATCATAAATCTGAAGAAATATGAATCTTTCGGGTAACTACTATTGCATTGCATTGGTGAGACCACGTAAAAAAAGTGGCTTCCCGCGTTCTTTTGCGAGCGCTTAGAATGGGAGTACAGAAACTCAAAAACTAAAATATTTTTTTTACAAAATGTCTATTCCAAGGATTCAAAACTCATCTTACAATTAAACAAATATTTGTGACGAGTAGTAGTATATAGTGTTTGACAATGCCAGTGGCTGAACTGGCACGCTTTGATTGAACAGTGCCAGTACTCACACTGGCAAGCGGCCATTTTCAATGTATAAGCATAGGCTGCCAGTGCAGTGCCAAAACTGGCATTTTTTAAAATTTCTCACAGCGTGCCAGTGTTCAGCCACTGGCATTGTCAAACACTAGTAGTATACTACCATAGCCTATCCTTTTTACATTTGTACAATGTAATTAATAATATTATTTTTTTATCACGACAGGCTGCATCCGCTTTTAAGCATTTATTGGGTTTTAATGGGTAGTCTTTCTAGTACTCATTGAATAAAAAGACCTAGTATTTACCTTCTTTTCGGGTAAACATTTTAAAAATTTAAGTTGACGTCACATATGAATAGAATTTTTTAACATCGCGATAGAAAAATTTCTAAATTAGATTAATTTTAATTGCTATGAATCATTGATATCATAAGGTCAATCATCATATAACCAATACGCTCATCGAACGGACGCCCCACTTGAGGAATACAACGGTTTGAATCATATTTTATACTTTTATTTAAAATTATTATGATAGTTAAAAATATTTTCTATTTCAATATTATATCGTATTTAGAAATAGCCTTCCGTGATTAATATTATTAACCTACAATTAATAGCCCAAACATGTCTGGGACAACAGGACAGACATAGTGTATAAAAACACCCGTACGTGATTATTATTATTATTATGAAATGATATTACAGTGGTGCAATGGACCCAACCCACATGGGAAACAGTACATGGAAAAAGTGATGTTACACGTATATACCACCGGTGTTTTTCGACATTTTTGAGATGATCGAAGTGGTATCGCCTGTGCAAAAATAATAATGCGTAACTCCATCAGCTTTCTCCCGCCAAAATCCCCCATGGCTACGATTTTCGTAAAAATAATTCTGGCCCACCTTTGCGTTGAAAAAAACATGTTGGGGCAAAATTTGCTACATGTGCCCCATAGATTTGACCTTAGAGGTCAATCTGTACGGTTTTTACGGAAAAATGGGTCCCGCCGGATCGGTTTGACCGATTTCAATGAAATTTGGTAGAAATCATTATAAAATATGTGCCTCAGGGGCGTTTTTTGAACGACCTCAAAATCTTATCACGTTGACTTCCAGAGGTCATCAAAGGTTTGGCTGGGGCCTGGCCGATGGGTAAATCCAAAGATGTTACCCCACCCTAACTTTGATGACCTCTGGGGGTCAACGCGATAAGATTTTGGGGTCGTCCAAAAAACGCTCCTGAGGTACATATTTTATAATTATTTCTGCCAAATATCATTGAAATCGGTCAAACCGATCCGGCGGGATCCATTTTGTTTGGTAAAAACCGCACAGATTGACCTCAAAGGTCAATCTATGGGGCACATCGTCGCGTAAAATCCAGAAGTAGCTATAGTTTTTGAAGCGGCGTTCCAAAAGGGGCAATACTGAATAATAATACACAATACTAATAATAATACAAATACTACTAACTTGAAAAACTGAAGCTACATTTAATTTTTAAGACAAGACTGTATACACGAAATTCCGATAAAAATTCCAATCTAAGGGGTCTTCCTGTTAAAAGGGAAGATTGTAGGTTCCTGGAATTAAAAACCGGTGGCGAAAATCTCACTAAAGATAGGAGGCATTCGTCGTATAGTAGTATTCTAGTTCTTGAGACTATTATGACAGCAGTTAAGCAGAAAGCTGAGACTCCTTAGGCTTTACCTACGGAGATAACAGAACTTACTTAGAGTGAATAGTAATAACAATAACTATTGTCTGCATTCCGAGAAAGAGACTGCATGGTAATAATGGCATGCCAGATTTCCTGCAATAATCTAACCCAATTGCGGCCTTTTCTCTGCATTCACACTTACTCCACGCGGAAATTGCGGCGGATCACAACTGCGTATAGCCAGTTGTGTCAGTTAACAGAGAACTAAAACCAAAAAGGGAAACCGCAAGGAAAGTTGTTGTGACGAAGGA
Organism: Spatulosminthurus flaviceps; assembly: GCA_034693705.1. NCBI lineage: Eukaryota > Metazoa > Arthropoda > Collembola > Symphypleona > Sminthuridae > Spatulosminthurus > Spatulosminthurus flaviceps. The sequence continues at coordinate 4,412 of JAQFXU010004259.1, read as the reverse complement.
ATTCCAATCCGTAACTCGAGTACTTAATTTACCAGACAAAATTGTAGCAGCGTGTTAAGTTCATAATTTATCAACTGTACAGTAAACAGTACAGTCGCGGTAGTATACATACGCATTGCATTTCCAGGCTGGGGTCTCCAGCCCGAAATGCAATGGTAATACTTGTACATTTATAAAGGATCGAGTGTTCAGTTTTACGAGCTTCGACTATACACCAGCATTTACTACTGGGACTACGCCATAGCTGTTTAATTTCCTCCTTTAGCATGGCAAAGTTGTAGGGTGGTAATTTATTTAATCTTACATGTGCATGTATGTTGTTTCGTTTATTTTACCTTGACTTGGTTTAATTAATTGTTATTGCATTCTGTAGAAACTTGTTTATTTCCAAGCGTGAAAACATTTTCAACCAAGCCAATTTGTATAAAAATAAAAAATAATTAGCAGCTGAATTGTATGCTTCAAAATTAAAGTCAAAATTGAGCCTACAAAAGTTTATTCTATACACCAAAATGCCCAGCTACATGGTCAATAAAAATTTTAAATTGAAACTTCTCTTACGCATTATATCCTCGTTTAGCTAAAGTTAACATGATTTATTTACCTTTTCTAGACACTGCAGTCGTTCGGGACATGGACTGGAACAAATTGTTGTAATGCATTTTAATGAAAGCATGGTGACGAGGACTCTACTTTATTCTTTCAGCATACAAATTTACTCTACCCGAACGTAAGAGTTGAAAATCCAGGATTTTTCCCCGTAGAAGTATAGCAGCATGGATGGATGTTTAGCTTCTTCTTTAGCTTGTTCTTTAGTACAAATTACTTCACAGTGCGTTGTATCCAGTTCAGTCGCACCACACGTACGGGCCGCAAATCCAGTGTTTTTTCGCTCCTCAGATTACACCGTTTATCCATGTATCGGAAAATACGGTAGACATGAATGAAGCATAATGTTGATTTAAATTAACTGGGTAGCCTGCATGCTCGCTCAAGCTCATACATGCAATTTTTCCTCCGCGAGTTTTACAAACTACTATACCTATATAGCACGTGTATGAATGGGAAAATATTTTATGTGATTTTTTTTAAGTAATGGGAAACGCTGTCAATGAGCTGTTTTAATCTGTGAAAATGGCTGGTATTTACCTTGTGAAAGTATCGCGCATTAGGTATATGTTGTCCCTGTGAAAAATAGCATGAATAAAATGCGTTAATTTTCCAATTTGCAAGTTAATGGGGATTTTTCAACCTTTATTACTCGTATAGCGAAGTCAATGTCCTACATAGTTCCAGATTTTACATGCAAATTTTATTGATGATAAAATATTACGGTAAAAAAGTTTTGCTGGGAAAGACTCTTGTAAAAAACTCCCGTCTTTGTTTAGAGTAGTGCTCCTGTGTATTGCGTCTCTTTATGTGTGATCTGAGGTTCTCCGCATGATGTGTCCATTGTAAAAATATTAACAAGGAGAAGAATGAAAAACTCTTTGGAACATGTCTCGTTTAGTCCTTGGAGGTAGGAGCTGACACCGAAACTCGCAACTTTAGATAGGAAAAAGGAAGAATAAGTTTCCTTTTAACTGTTTGGTTCCGTAGTTTGTTGGCAGAAATGCTACACTTGCTCTTCATAAATGATGCAAAGAATTCCCAGGTACCAGCCAACAATAATTTCTAGGTAGTGCCTCCACTACGAATATGCATATACATATACGTAGCAGTATTAGCCATGTAAATATTGCAAAATCTGGCGCAAATTAAGCATGTAGAAAGAATTTCCGATTATGCAACTATACCGAGCCGACTCCACCCTAATGTACTTCAAGTATAGAAAGAAAAGGCTTTTAGCTAAACAAAGCTTCCCTCATCTGGTCCTGTAGTAATGAAGAAAAATCTCCAGATGTGTGAAATAATATTTGGGAGACTGCGAGATACACACAGTAGAAGTAATGGGACAAAGACTAAAACGGAGATGAATTTCCCTAATTAAAATGCTTTCTTCACCTATTCCTGAGATCAAAGTTGATTGTGTAACTCCACATGGTTACAAAATAGTTCTTTAGTCATGTGACAAGGATATTAATATTTTATTCAAACTAAGTTCCAGGAAATTATAAAGTTATTCTACGTAGGGAACAAAATGTTTCGTTCTAATTTCATTATTTCCGTTAGAAGTAAATTGATCCAAGGACTTTCCACCCACTTGATTGACGCTGGGATGAGAATTTAATTACCTCAGTAGGTCAACAACACCCGATTCCAAGTGTATAGTTGCATCTGGTGGTTAGCACGCTTCAAGTGGAAAGGTACTTCTTCGATCCTAAGTGCATACACATATACACGCAAATAAATACATATGAAAGCTTATGAGAATTGTCCTGTATGCTTGGTCATTAGTTATTTGTTGTCTCTGCCGTCAGAGTTTTTCCCGTTACAGATGTGTCACAAGCGATTATACCAATCCCATTTCAAGCATGAAAAATATCAAAATAACTTTAGAACTAAAGTGCAGAGGCAACTAGGAAGTGTGTTTCTTCTTTGGACAGTGCAAATACATATTAGAGAGTTGTTTACATACAATCAGGTGGTACATGACTCTTATTATATTTATGTACTGTTTGTTATGATGTAACTGGGGTGAGTTTTGTAGGGCTTCGATTCCATCCAGAACTTCAAGATAATTTATGGCATGGAAGGAGTAATATGTAGATTGTGAATGGTTACCAAAAGCTCTAATTTTATAGAGATTTATAAAAAATATTCTTTTTTTTTTGAATATTCCTTGAATAAAAAAAAACATTCATGAGGAAGACTAGGTCGGACAAGTAAACTCGGAGGAAGACACAATAAAAATATGAAAGTTTGATGTTGAAAAGGAATATATTCTGAGTAAGGAAGTCGGAATAGGTCGATATAAAAACACACAAAAGAATTTATTGTGTTAAGAAGAAGTGGGAAGAGAAGAGGCGGAAATAAATTGTATGTACATATCAGACGATGCTCCAACAAACAGCAAACAGAACCTGTAAATCTTAGGAATGGGACATATTTCAAGTATTTTAACATAATACATATAAGTTCCCACCAACCTAGAGAAGTGAGTATGTCCGGAAAATAAGCTATTCTGAATTACTTACGTCCACATGGATGAAAATATGTAGTACATATAGTTTCCACATCTCACACTATTTCACGTTGTCAGACTGAATACGTGACAATGTTTTGATTAGTTAGAAAACTTACTACAACAACCTCGACTAAAACAAATTTATTATTTCGTAAAAGTCTTAAGGGATTTTCGTGTGGAGAAATTTGAGGTTCTTCTATATTCTTGCTGATTCGGTGAGTTAATGCTCATAAATGAACATCTTGCGATGTCTATTTATGGCTGGAAAAGGACTTTCTGGGAAAAAAGGCTGAAGTTGCAAAATGACATTTATATATTCAGTTCCTTCACATTACAAGCATGTGTGATATTTCCGTAGATGTAGTCTCCCGAAATCAGCTAAATCAGTATAATCACGTGTACGTGTCTCTCAGCGTGCATGGGATGTCAGTCCGCACTTTAAAGCGTAGGCTAATTGAATGAAATTATAATGCTAAATAGTGTGAATGAAAATTATTAGATGAGCAGACCAAAAATCATTAAAAAGCTTATAAATAAAAAAAGTACGTGATCATAATTTTAAAATACTTGCCAATTTAAATTTAAAAAAATGCCAGGAAATTAAAAAACAGTTTGAAATTCTGCCAGTTTCTTTAGCGATTCCAGTCTTTTCTTTGGTCTGTGTAATAATAATTTTTTAGCAGCAATTTCCAGGTACGGGCGGTTATTTCAGTGGTGATAAAAGTAAAAAAAAAAACAAAATAAAAGTAATAACGTAAAATTGGAGGAATGTCCACATTGTCATGGGAAGTATAGGAGATTAACAATTCATATCGCCAAAAGACATAGATTGGGGGCGCGTGTGAATATTATTGCATCATATCAAAGTAATGAAGATGGAAATGAAGATTATAACCAAATTGAAGAGGATGATGAGGTTAAAAAGATCAACAGTTGCAACGTTTTCCTAGTAAGGTCGATCCCTAGTAGAAGCCAAGATGGCCCCTTATGCAGACATGATGGATGTATAAGGAGAATAACCCTTTCAAATTTTCTTGGTGACTGCGAAAAGGGATCGCTTTTAAGGAATAACAGGCACAAGGAGATTAGGACAATAATAGCTGACAACTTCCGTAAAATGAATAAATATGAAGTTGTTGATGAACATTCTGAGTGGCTTTCAACATTAAAAAATGAGTTGCAACGTTTTCCCAGTAAGGTCGATCCCGAGTAGAAGCCAAGATGGCCCCTTATGCAGACATGACGGATGTATTAGGAGAATAACCCTTTCAAATATTCTTGGTGA
>JAQFXU010004258.1:0-13948 GCA_034693705.1 Spatulosminthurus flaviceps | reverse complement strand
AAAAATCATCCTCAAAGTGGAAACAGTTTGTTTCTAGAATTGTGTCATGTAATCCAGTTAAAAGTTGATTTTAAAATACTTAGTTTTTTCGATTAAAATATGAATTCGAATGCTCAAAATTTTGAATAAAATACCGATTCCGATTTGAATTCGAATTCCGATTCCCATCCTTGGTAGAGAATCCTTTTTCTCGTGGGTCACGTAAAATTATTTCATAGATAGGGTCAATCATTGAAACTTTGTAAATACGAATAAACGAATAAAGGCTTAAGATGGTTGACAACTCTGTTAGACCTACGGGTATGAATCGGATTATAACCCCCCATTTAATTTCTTATTAATTAATAAATATTTTTTTTTCCAATGTAATATTAATTAAAATATTGAAATATAGTTTTAATTTTTACGTCAAAGGAATGAAAATAATATGTATTTGCAATAATTGAATATGTATACGGACAATTTTAACGACACAGGTGTGCAATGATTGTGTTACATGAGTAACAAGTAACAACAGACGGTGCTCCAACATTTTTGTAAGACTGTAATGTGGAACACACTGTGGAAAAGCCCTGGGACTGTAGATAATGCTGGAGTGAGGCCTTGGGTTAAATGTATGTAAGGAGAGCTCTTTTAGAGCATACAAAGGTGATATGTTGAAAATCGTTTACCTTCCATTTCAATCAAACATCTTCAATTTACTAGGTAATAATTACCTGGTAAATTGAAGATGTTTGATTGAAATGGAAGGTAAACGATTTTCAATATGAAAAAATGGGAAATATGAATAAAATTATTTTATTCATATTTCCCATTAATTTAGTGCTCATCCAGAATGACAAAGTAGAATAGAATGTATTACTACTGTAGAAAAATATATACTCACATATTCAGAGTGATTCACACTCTTTGTAAAAACTAGTGCCTTGTATTAAATAGAATAATTCTATTCTATTGAATTAATTCACGCGCTCGTGGGCTTGACAAACCGTCGGCTAAGGTGCAAAAGGGTCCATATTAATTATTAAGTAAAACTTTTTTAGAAGCGTCGTGGGAGAAGGTGCTATATGCAGCGAATTTTCAAAAGAGCTTAAGTCTGTGCATTTAAGCTTTTAGAAGCATAGCCATGTGAGCAGCAGCGGGAATGCATATATAGCCCCTTTTAACGTTTGAGAATTTGTAGGAGCAGATTGTTGGAACTATCTCGTATTTAGGATTTCTGCAGATAGGCCCTTTTGCATTTTAGCCGGCGATATGCGGTTGAAAAAGTTAGAGTTTAAAGTGATGTACACATTTATGCATTTCAGTTAATATTTCATTAACATAATAATTTCTCTTACACTTAAATTATATTATTTTATGGAAGAACAAGTTTTAACCGCGGAAATAAAATGTTATTTACAACTTTCAGTGTTGGTTCAATAGGAACACAGAAGTTTTATCTTCATTACACATTCCTGCCCCAATATAATTACCCGTAGTGGAAACAAAGCATTATATATGTTTTTAATTTGGGAATGAATTTGGAGTTGTGCCAAAAATAATACAGGCAAAATATTTGCAAAATTTAGTCAGATGACACAACTTGAGCCCAACATCTTACATGCAACAATGAAATGAAGTTTCCATTGTACTTCATAAGTAACCGTCTCAGGTCGCCGCTTCAAATATTTGCGGTTGATTTTTAAAATCTATTGAATTTTAGGGTGAGTTGTTTTACCACATTTTTAATTTGTAGTTGAAAACATATATAATATAATAAATAATAAGCTAATATGTATTTTACTGAAGGTCTCAATAATGTGCTGGAGTGGGGTGCAAGCGTTGATGGGCTGGGTCCATGGACAAGACCTTGGAGACATGCCATTTCCTAATAAAGATCTTGAAGCGAATGAGGAAAGAAGCCTTGCTAGAAAAGGTTGATTTCATTTTTTTACAAATCGTTATACTCAAAATAAATAAATACTGCAAATTATGTAACTGTAATTTAAATATTTGTTATTAAAACAGTAAAATGCATTTGTAAACATCATACCTGACCAATGCAGTTGTGATCATGGTTTCTCTTCTTTTTTGTATCAGCCTCCTAGGTTTTTTCACTAGTGAGGAACCATCCATCTGTCTCATCGTTGAAATCTATTTAAGTTACTAGGCTTACAGAATGAATCTAATGCATTTACTTAGGCTAAAATTATGTAAAATTAATTAATTATGCAAAACATTGTGCCAGCTTTACGAATTACTGCTGCATTTAACGACCTCATTAAGGATTCCATCCCTCTGGTAGAGGGCAATCATAACATGGAAGGAGAAAATGGTCAGCAAGTACCATTCTGCACCGAACATATCATCGGCAAATAAGTTGAAAAGGCTATGCTTTACGTCTTTCTAGACGCCAACCCAATGTCTCCGTTTTACCCCCTGAAGTGACTGGGGTTTATACAGTGAATAAATTCTTCTAGTGCTTGATTCGCCGTTATGATTACTTTCATCTACCTACCATCAATACACGTAGATCTATATAGTTGTTCTTTACAAGTTTTGTTTTCATTCACATGCGCATGAAATGATGTACCAAAAATTCTTTAATCTTGTGAGGTTGAACATTCCACAAAATATTCATTGACTTGGTTCCTGTCTCTACTTGACGTTTATAGATGCGCTTTTCAAATTTTGAAAACGATTGGAAATCCTACTTAGCTTTTAATTAGTTCCTTAATACTAATCCCATTCGAAGCACGGCTTTTAAGCTTTAACAAACAAGAAGAATAAAAAAAGTTGTTAAGGCATGTTAGTCTTATTTGTTGATTCTGTGTTTATATGCTAATGAAGCTGCAACATTGTAGTATATAAATAACCTGGTAGTAAGAAGATAAAAGTCGGGAGCTTGAGCTTCATTTGGTGTTGTGTTTGGACACCATTACTCATACCATCTCAATTTTAATATTTGCGTCTCACTTTTATGTGTACCCATGAAATGGTATCTTGATGTTGGCATTTGCCCAACGTTTTGAATACATATTTCAATTTTTTTACTACTCACTGTAGTAAAGGTATAACGTCATTGTTCAATCACTTGGGAATGTCACTATTTAGTTATACATCTCTCCTATTTAACACCATTATTGAGCCGTTTGACGTTAAAATTTGACGTATATTGTTGTCATAAACTCGTACTTGATTATTTGAAATCAACCAAATAAACAATAATAATTATGCGATTTCTACCTATAATGTCCATATTGTGCCATAATAATCGATTTCTGGAATCTTTCCAGAAATTTCCGGAGTTTTACATGAATGTGTGGCATGAAGCGTCAATTGAATGCTATTAATTACTTTCAACTGATTGCGTTTTCGTTCGTAAGCAAATGCATTTACTGTGAAAATGTTTGCTTCCTACTATTAATAATATTTGTGACCACTACGATTTCATTAAAATTGAAAACTGTTTAACATAGACGTCAATCCATGGAACTATGGTAGCTTGCGGTGAAACTAAAAGTTAATAAATCAATACATATTATTATACAGCACCATCTGTAAACCACCTACGAATAAGTAGAAATGTGAGAGAGTCAGTGTTTCCTGCAATGGTAAGTATTTTAACGAAGAGATCAGGAAATCGGAACAGGTTCAATATTATGATTCTTTCAATAAATGCGTCGTCGTCTTGTCGACAGATGCAACTATTGAAAACAGTAAATTGGAACTTTTAAACCTCTAAACAAAATGGCAAATTTTCACGTAAACAGACTTTGCAAACCGAAAGCATCGTGAACTTGATTCGTAAACCAAATTGTTTCGTGTAAATTGTCAAAATTGTACACCGTGATGACAACACTTGGGGATGGGACTGTCATACTGAATTTGTATCAAGCCTTCGTGGCACTGAAGCTGAAAGGTATGATAAGTGCAATTGTGTCATGGCTTCTTCTCCGCTCAGTTGTCAACACCACAGCGGAATTTTATGAAAACTCGGAAGAAATGCTTCGGAAATGGCGACGTGCTACTCCAAGAAATCCCTGGTTCCAGAAGTTTATTTCCACATGCCATTTTTTCTAATTAAAAGCTTCTCTGGAAACCAGCGTCAGTAATTAATTAAGAAGTCGCTTTTATTCGGCTGTAATAAGCTTCGATCCTTTGTCACACTGAAAATGAGACAATATTAATAATTATAAAAATTTAGATGGAATTAAAAATGTCGTGCTACTACAAAAAACCAAACACATAGATACGTGAATACATTCTATGCATATATACACTGTCAATAGAAGGCTAGTTAATAAATATGCATTTGTGCCTATAAGTATAATACTACAATAAGTATAATAATGTACCTATAATTTTGCTCCGAGCAAATATATGCGAGATAAATGTTATCTAAAATAAACAAATAATCCTTACAGAAAATGAATCTAAATGATGTTTTCTCCCAAATGTTACAAAAATTCAAAACAGCTAAATTTTCAATCGTTTTTTAAATTACAGGAAGAAATTTACAATTGTCAAAATATTCTATAAAATTTTCGTCAAAAAGTGCCTCTTGACCACTTGGGAATCATATGAGTGTTTTACTTAGCATTGATTTTTTCATGCATAGTGCTTTTACTAAATAGAACTCTTTATAAGTACATAACATTGCAATTTTCTTAATTAGACTTCCAGCTTATGGAACAAAAGTGTTATAAAACGCTTTGACAACATTAAAAAAGGTTTTAATCTACCTTTAGAAACTATTGGATTATGGAACAAAAAATGCATGTACATGTCCCTTCATACGATACTATGGTTATGGTTACGACTCATGTATTGATCACAATGTTATTTTGGTTTTATTTCACCGGTGAATTAAGTAGAATATTACTATTGTGAGAAATTAACTTGCCCAGGTTTTCTTGCATAAGTTTTCCACGTATGTATAGTGTACTAACCATTAGTTACATATATGCAGCTACTAAAATTTTGGAAATAACGGGGAAATGGAAACGCCCTTTTAGGATTTTCTTAATGAAAAGTTTTTATAACGCTACCTGAATCGGACTAAGTGGCTTATTTTACAATGTTTTGAAAAACATTTTAGTACTTTTACCATTTTAAGTTGTTTTTAAAAGCCACCCTTCTAAGTAAGTGAATTTTTAGAACGACTGCCTTTTCCAGTTGTAATGAAACCATTTTCTTGGAAGTGACAATTAGGTAATCTCAAGTGCTTTTTTCTGCTTGAAACGCCCATATGTTACACAATAGGATATTTTGAACGTAGGTTTCTTGAGCTGAATTTATTCTATGCTGAAGAGATGAAATACGCTAGGAATGTAATCCATTCGGGTAAAAGCACTTCCCGAAAGCCTGACTTCACATAGAAGCAAGCATTTCATGGAACTTCCCCATAATATTTGCCACAGCCACAGCCTAAGGAATTGCTCCAACTAAGAACTATCGTGTAGGTTATAATTTAATGGAGGGAAAATAATCAAAATTAATTTTTTTATTGATAGTATTTGACAAGTGTGTTGTTGAAGGGGACCAGGATTAGGTAAGGAATATTTTGTAAAAATTATTGCTGGAAAGAATTCGACTGGCTACTTTGCTAAGTATAGTTTTTTGTTCGAATTCTAGGCTTTTATCCCTGAGATTTTAACCCTCCCTAGTAACAGTACTTGACCCTGACTCGGGTAAAAGTTCAAGAGTTTATTCCAAATACTTGGTTTATGAATTTTTGTAATGTTTTTTATAAAAAATTATTATTATTAAGGAATAATAATTATTCCTTAATGACATTTGCTTGGCCGAAGCTTCACTTATGTTAAAAGTCCAAGACATGGATTTTAATATATTACCAGTCGAACAAGCTCCGACAACTTGAATTTTCTCGCCGCTCAAGTGCGCTGAGTTTTAAGTGAACGTTTAAAAATGGAGAACAACATTAATTTGATAAACAGGAGTCTTGACTGTTTGAAAATATTACAAACACAAATAAATTTAAAATAGTTCTCTGGTTTGAGTCAAAGTGTCCAGTAATAAATAATTAGTTTTCCATGTATAGATATTTTAAACAGTCGTTTTTACATAGATTTTGTTATCAGAATTTAAAAAAGTCCTTAAATTGAATTTTTACTGATTCGACAGTGTCCCCCAAAGCACAAGCATGGAATATGAAAATAACTGTGTTGAAAATACATGACGATGTTTTCTTTTTGAATTTGACATGTCAAACCCAACGGACAGGAAATTTGCCATTAAAATTCAAGTTGACACTAGTGCATCGCATGGGTACAAAAACGCGATACCCGTACCCGGATAAATCTTCGGGTATATTCAAAATCGGTACTATTACCCGTACCCGGGTACATATTTGAGATACCCGTAACCGACATTATTTCAATGACCGCGTACCCGTACCCGAAAAGTACCCGTACCCAAATTTTACCCACAATATTGGCAGTATCTATCAGTGGGCAATATCAAATTGAAATTTCTACAATAGTTCCCGTACGCCAGATAGATGACTTCTCCATCGATTTCTGACTTTACTTTGTAAACATGAAATACTGAAATGTATCGGGTACTTATGTATACAGGTAAATTCAAACAATGATACCTGTACCCGTTCGGGAACTACCCAAAGCTTTAATTACGATACCCGTACCCTACCCGGGTACTGTTGGGTATTTTTTGAAATCTCCAAGTTGTACATTTACCCGAACCCGTACCCGAATACCGGGGAACTCGAATACCCGTGCGATGCACTATGACATTCCCCCCTTATTTCAGTGACTACTATTTTCTTCAATTTATTACAATTTACATACATTGACATAAAATTGAAATTGTAGGCCGAAGCGATTACCTTTACTTGTCAATTATAAGCACCTATTTAGCACGTAAGGGAAAATAAAATTTATATAAGCTCCTTAATTATTATTAAGCCTTTTAGTGCTTACACAACCGTTGGGGATTTCAAAAAAAGAACGGGCGCTATTTTTGGCTCATTCAGTATTTTATGGTACAGCCAGTTTTATAAGGAAAGTATCAGAATTGTAGGGGAGTAGGAAAATTTTAACGAAATTTTTAAGTGGGAATAGAGCTTTTTCCAAATTTTCACTCCTCGCAAAATTCTTTCAAATTTCAATCGTACATAACGCGAAAGGTTTTCATGTGATTTATATTTCCACTCCCCATTCAGCGCTTATTTACAAGGGTCAGTGTTTGGATTAAATCTTTTGGACAAATATTAATTTATTATCCGGAAACCTTTCCTGTAGCTTTGAGACAGGACCTGATTCTACCCAACATCCGCAACACAGCATCTTACAAAATGTATTCTTCAACTGTGAAAAAGTACATGTACAAAGGCTTTGAGATGTCCAACTTCCTTGGCTTCAGCCCCTTTGAGTGGAATGGAAAAGAAAATTTCTTTTCCTGTACAAAATCAACTTGGAGAAAATTCTTTTGGTACTTGAGCATCTTTGTAATGACATTCTACGTCTCCTTCCTGGGATTCCAGCTCGTAAGATTACAAGACTATCCAAACTACGAATTAATGAAGCCCATGCTCATCATGGTTGCGTCATGTTTCATTTGGACACTTTCCATCCACTTGTATCTGCTGGGTCATTATAAGGATTTTCCAATAATAATGGTATTAAATTTGCTATGACCTTCAAATTCCTCCAGGAAATTGTTAATCATTTGAAGAATAATTATTATTCTTCAAATGATTAACAATTTCCTGGAGGAATTTGAAGGTCATAGCAAATTTAATACTATTCATCACAAGTATTTATGATTGTTCATGTTTGAATAGATTTTTTTTATTTCTCATTAGAATTGCATGGAAATAGAATTGTAAGGAAACGGACGTTTCTATGGATATTCGAGGACATTCCCAGTGCCTTCCTCCCATCCCTTTACTATACAGATTTAGTGGATATAGGACTTATCTTTGGAGGAGTGTTTGTTTGGCCAAGTATGAGTATTTTTTTCACAGCCCTCGCTCCCGACCCACAAAATCTTCATTGGCTTCTTGTATTGGCTCAGGCATGTTTTCATACTTACTTGACCCTCACATTCGTTGGAATGTTCTTCTTGATCTATTTCCCACTCATCCCTTTCGTGTCCTACGCCGTGGATATTCTTGGTCAATGCAAGTATGTTAAAGCCTTTAAAAAAATAAACCAAACAGAATAGGGAACTCTTAAAATTCTATTGGCTCAAAATTAATGTGATTTCTACAGACTGGGGAGAGACCAATATTGGACGGAGGAACGTTTGCGAACAGAGGAGGTTTTCCTTAGGACGTACACAAAACTAGAGGTCTGTCTCAAGTATTTTGTAGCTTTTGCGAGTCCCGTGATATGGCCAACCGCCCAGACAGGTCTAATGTCCATCGGAATCTACTGCACTTACCTGGCAATTCGTGAGGAAGGGCTGTTATCCATTGTTATGGGCTTGGGCGCTGCTGCTGTACTCGTTTCCTTGGGCATTGCTTTCTCGCAACTTGGACGGGTCAATAGTGAGTCGGTGGAATTGCTAGGAATGTGGAAAGAAAAAGCGAGGGATGTGACCTTTAAAAAATCTTTGAAGTCCTTGTCGGTACTGAGAATTTACGTGGGTGAGCAGTACTACGCGGACAGGGGCTTGGTACTCACCATTTACTCCACCGTTGTGGAGAACGTTGTGGGCCTGTTAATGATTGGTTGACTCCAGTCCAGGAAATAGTGGGGATATTCTCCCACCCAATAGACACTTTCCCTGTCGAAGTTACAAATAACGGCCCAAGGTTGTCATATCCATTAAAACGATGCGATTGTCGTTTCTTTTAATTTTCAGGGTGGTTCAGATTTTTGTTGTTGACGCTTTTGCAAACTCAGAGAAATATTCATTGTATAAGATCAAATCAAATGGAATTTTTTTCATATTCTTCAGAATTCTATGTTACTTAAAGGTCTGATTAATTACTTTGGGGAATATTTATTTATACAGCTTCAAAATAATTAGGTAGAAAAATATTTTTGAAAGCTTGAACACCGTTAATTAGTAGTTTCGTTTCTAAGGGCCAACATCTAACTGAACTCAAATTCGTTGCACCTAGAATCCAATTCATCCATGTTATTGCTCTTCTTTGATGTTGTGTACGTAATTTTCTAGATTGTACATAGATAATCTACTTAGTGTTAATCAATAAAAATTAATAAATGCAGATACTACTCGGCCGAGGTTTAAATTTCGATCTTCTGGTCTCTGTGACCTAAAATTTTGTTGCTACAAGATTGGATTCATATTGGCTAGAATTTAGGTGTGCATGCATCTTTGTATCATTTATTCGTCAATTGCGTCACAACTTGGTCGCAACAACCACATTTCTTGTAAGCATGATTTTCATATCCATGCTGATAAAATCACCCTTGGACAGATTTTACCCAATTTTTACCCATTTTGCTCAATTTTTTTGACGAGTATTTCAGAAAAGTAAGCGAAAAAATCAGAGTTAAAAGTTTTCGCGTTTCAGCAACTAATTTTATGAAACGTCGAGCACGAAAAAATCAACGTATACTTAATAATTTGTATATTCAATACAAATTATTAAGTTTCGTAAAATGTCACATGGTTTTCTTTTCATCAAACGGGAACAAGAAAAAGTTATAATAATTTAATTGAATTATATTTTGATTGAAAATCCATGATAAATAATCATAACAATTTCATTTGAAATACATACATAATAAAATGACCACTTAAATAGGTTAAATAGGTCATCTTGTTTGGTAAAAAAATTAAAAACTAAAAGAACGTCACTTTTTCCACACTAATTTCTAATTCAGCAATTTTTCCTTGTCATAGTTCGCAATAACCGCGCTGCAGCAAGTGCATGTGATGTTCATGCTATTTGACGTGAAATAATTTGAAACGAATTCAAACATGGGGGACATGTAACCTTCTATCAGCCTCAAATATCTAAAGGTATACAAACAAAATGAACAAGTATTTTGTCCATGTAAACATGTCGGTGGAAAATTAATGGGGCTTACGAAATCTGTAGAGAAAGGTCTCCATTTTCCACAATGTATAACAATAATAATAATTTATTATTCTTACTCGGTGAAAATGTTTGCCCATGTTTTAACAATGTTTCTTTGTGGAATTGAAAAATTGCCTATTCCTACAATATATCAAATATTTAAACTCACTAGAATAATTCTCTTCAGCTTTTTTTTAGCTTTAAAAATAGCTATGGAACATAATTTTAGAGGTTAAGGTACCGGAGAAACAAAATAGCAAATAACCGATACTTAACAATGCTAAATTAATGAGGAAAACCTATTATTTACTATTTTGTTTCTCCGGTACCTTAACCTCTAAAATTATGTTCCATAGCTATTTTTATCCCTCCGCTTATTTCCCAGAATGGTATCAAAATATTTTGTCCATCGCACAATTTTTTTGTTAATGGAGCTAGAGTCATGAAACTTACACCATAATTATTGTCCGTTTTTAATGTAGATGTGCAGGCAGGTTTTCATTTTTCAAAAATTCAAAATTTTGAAAATTTTTCCAAATTTTGAAAAACGACAGAGCGGATATTTTTACACGCATATTCCTATAATTCCATGAAGTAATGCAATCCAGGTTTTTATTTTTCGAAAATTCAAAATTTAGTCAAAGTTTTTCGCCAATTTCGATGTGCCTGAAAAGTAAAAGGTGCTTTGAAAAAATTTCCGACACGAATCTTAATGTTAGTGAAACAGTTATCGATTAAGGCATTCGCCATCGTATAAAATCATTTGCTGGCATTGCTTTCGTATTTATACATATATACAGCTCTACATTGTCGCTCTTTTGCCGGTGAAATACTTGAATGCTTTCGAGTAGACGTAGTAAGTTCTTTCAGTATGTATAAGCAAATTTACAATATCCCGTGTCGACCTTTTAATTTTAATACTTTAAATCTGCAGTAACAACCGTATATTTCCATTCAAACTCATCGCTTCGCTCATTGAATGCACCCGATTAATCGGGTTCAATCGGGATTTTTAACACTTGTAACGCCCATATTTTACTTAAAAGTGGATATTCTGAGGGTAGATTTTCCTTGGGCTAAATTCATTTTATGATAAAGTAATGAAGTATACACATGGGGTGAATGTAACCCATTTGGGGTAAAAACACTTCCGGAAATCTAATATTCTCTCGTAGAAGCAAGCGTTTTTGTTGAGCTTCATAATATTTTCAACAGGCCAAAGAATTGCTCCAACTAAGAATTGTCGTGTAGATAATGTATAATGGAGGTACATTAATAATATGAATTGATTTCATTCTTGATTATTATTCAAATTAGCGTCTTGCTGAACGGGGCCAGGATTAGGTAAGGAGTGTATTCTTGTAATAAGTACTGCAGGACTGAATTCTACTGGACAAGTCCTACGGAACATATTACAGAACCGTTGTAAATAAATAAATTTATTTATTTTGGTAGCGTTAAAATTTAGCCCATAAATCGGTTGGATGGTGCAATAAATGAAATTACAACTTGTCGTTTTTTGTTGGACCTAGTTTTTTCACCTTTACAACAACGACTTGGACGAAGTTAATTGTTTTTTCTATGAATTTTAGGCTTACTAACTTAAAAAACTTTTTAGTAGGAGAAGATGTAAATCCTCAATAGTGACATTATTGGCCTCAGTTAACATTGGAATGGTTTATTTTAAATACTTGGTTTATGAATTTTTGTAGTGCATTAAAAAAATATTAAATTCAATATTAAAATTCACCTTGTTACAACAAAATTACTATTCTTTTGTTTCCCAACATTTATTCAACAGTGTCTTTTGAAACCAAAGCCTGTGGAGTTTCAAGTTGAACCTGAAGCTGAACCTGAGGCAGGTCATTCATTAAAATGGGGAAAAATTCAACCTTGTGTGTCAACTCGTTAAAATTTGGATACTTGATTGGAGTTTTACCATGGAAATGGAATCCAGACACCAAATCCTTCGAGACGACATCTTCGAGGCTAAAAAAGGTCCATTGTCTCATCAGTGTCTTTATTTATTTTCTCTACATACTCACCCTAACCATTCGCTACGTCCATGTGTCGTATTTCCGTGTGGAAAAACCAAGTGCTGGTGACATGGCGGATTTCCAACCGCTTCTCTTCACTGCAGTTTGTTGCTTTGTGTATCTCATGGAAATCACATGGAACTGGGACTCATTTAAGCACCTTGTGAATAATCTGATTTGGTTAGGGCAGAAAAATGAAGAATATCAAAAGAAGCGTAAGGACAGTTTGACAATATTTTGTAGCTCACAAAATATACATACATGCTTCATCATTAATTGATTCGGTATGCAACTATTATAGGCCTGAACTGTTCAAGGCGTGGAAACACCCCTTCAAGTCCCATTCCGTGGATGGTGATGTTCCTCATATTAGCATTCATCATTTTATTTGTGAGGTTGTTAGTGAAGCCTGGGAAGATCTACCACTTGACTGGGATACTCCATGAAAAATACCAAGATGGTTTCCTCCGCTGGACTTTAACAATCTTCATGCTGTACACATGGCTCATTCAGTTTTTCGCCATTTATTGGTCCTATTTAATCAAGTTGTACCATGCCGAAGTGATGAGCGCGTATCTTTGGTAAGTTTTACACTGACATGCTTGCACAGTTTTGCCCAATTATCACTGAGATTTGAGATTTAAGATTTTATAACATTTCGCCCAGATTCCATTTTGTAAACTTTTTCTTAAGTTTACCCGTGCAACACATCATCATAATAATTAAAGAAATATTTGTACCTACAGGAATATGGGGAAAGGTGGATGGATGGCTGGAACAGGTTTCCAACCCAAAGAATACAATGTGATCCGAGTGCTGCAGCGGTTCCAAAATCAGCTCTGGGGAAATATGTACACCGTGCTAATCACAAATTCTATTGTGGTGGTCTCAATGAATTTGTATCAGGCCATCGTGGCACTCAAGCTGAAAAGCTTCATAGTTGCATTTGGTGCTTGGCTTCTTCTCCGCTCAGTTGTGAATATCACGGCTGAGTTCTACGAAACTTCTCGAGAAATGCTGAACAAATGGCAACGTGCTACTCCCAGAAATCCCTGGTTTAAAAAATACTTGCAAAGTATCCAACCCTTAAAGACCCACATGGGATCATTTGGATTCGTTGATAAGGGGATGAATTTGACTCACTTGGGCATTATTATTGATAACACGGTATCATTCATCGTTGCAAAAAGAGCTTGAATCGAGTTGAGTAACTCCATCAGCTTTCTTCCACAACAATATCGCAAGAGTCAAAAGTTGACCAAAATGCACGAAACAAAGTTAGGTTCGATGTTGATTAGCATTATGGAAGTAAAATTTTGACCCAGCACTTATCCTAATGAGGTTCGTTACATCAGTGTAGTCAACTATAGCCTAAATTGTTAAATTAAATTCCCGATTTCGCAAAATATCTGTGTGTAACTTGTAATTCATAAGAGTTGAAATAATTCATGATATTGAGCTCGTTATTTAATTGCGTTTAATTTTAGCAATTCACCAATCATATTATTAAAAGTATAATTGAGAAAAAATGGTTAAGGCTTTCATCTTGACAAATTTCCATGATTTCCTATAGACGAAACGGTTGCACTTTGCACTCACAGTGTGTTGTTTAGAGAAAAATGCGGAAATTTGTAATTTTGCAAAAATAAAGTTTACTTTGGAACTAAATAGCCTTGCATAACTGTTTTTCAACACCTATTTAGCACGTAAGGGAAAATAAAATTTATATAACCCAGTGAACCTACCGTGAATACCTATCTGAATAACGTTAAATTATGACGGTGGAAGAAATAGCATTTGTGTAACGTAGTTACAACGCTATGAAACGATGGCTTTAAAAAAGCGATACACAACCATCTACCCAATGTTGAATTCATAGCATCTCGGAAGC
>JAQFXU010004257.1:0-13951 GCA_034693705.1 Spatulosminthurus flaviceps | reverse complement strand
CATTGGATCTTACCCAAAAATTTCCAATTTCCGAGTTTTTTCATAATTTTCTATATTTTTGAAATCCGTCTGCAGTTCCATTTTATATCAACGCTTCTCATGCCAGCATTATTCCTTGTAACTTATGCTTGCTTTGAAAATTATTGGCTTCAAGAACTTAAGCTGTAAGTTTTATTTAAAATATTTTCTTCGCTAGTTTTACAATTCTGATTTAATTCGTTCAGGAATTATTAAAAAACTTTTCCAAACCATTTCAGGGAAAATGTGTCGAAGAAAGGACCACCTTTGAGTTCTTCTCTTGGCGTTAATGTTTTCAGGCTGTTTAGTCGAGTCAATGAGCGCTTCATTGATTGCACCTCTAGAATTTTCCTACCTCTCACAACATTTCTTATGATTATGGGCCATTCCCTGTGTCTCTTTATTTCAATCAAATTCTACCATCAAATATCCCTTCTCTCCTATTTGCTCTTCCCATTTGCAACGTCTGTATTTTCCATTATGGAGTTTCCCATTTTTACATGGGTGGGAAAAATAGAAGGAAAATCCAGAAAATTCTTGTTATCTTGGCGCCTTCATTGTGGGAAAAATCTGAAGAGAGAATTTCAATCGCTCAAACCGTTGGAGGTGAAGGTGGGGAGTGTTCATATGATGAAAAATATCACATATCTTCTGGTACTTCTTAGGGTGTCGGACGTAACTATAAATGCACTACTCGTATTTTGATGGACTCACTTATGTGTTCGTAGCTATTAAAACATAAAGTGGCATAATTGTTTTCATAAATTTGTGCAAATCTCTAGGAATTTATTAGAGTATTTATTAGTGTTCAATGGTGCTTCTTGAATCTCTACGTAGACATAAAATATGCTAATTTGCAAAGTTAGATTTAAATTACTTTAAATAGCTTTAATGGTTCAAGTAAATTGCTTATAATGTACATACAACTGTGATACTTGTAACGCAAAAAAAAACTGGAGAAATAAAAATGGTTAAAACGGTGACTGTTCTGGTGACATTAAACAACAACAATTATTTTCCAATCAAAATTTTCCGGGTATGCCTTGAAAAATTAGCTGAGAATTTAATATTAAATTAGAAGCAATGCATTGATGGTTAAGTTGGATACAGAGAGAACCATTGTCAAGTAGGTTGACCGTTCAATCTTGTAAATTGACCCCACACGAATTTCCGAAGGTTGTAAAGATTTTAGCTCCTTGGCCCCATTTCTCTCACATCCAAGGATCCAGGATTGAAGGAAGTCCTCGGAAATTCTTTCCATTTGACCCATCAGAGTAAAATTAAGTACACCGACGATTAAAAAAGTGAGTACGGCAAAGGGAAAAAGCAAGAATTGGGGCATAGGAATTTCATCATGAAATTTGATGGAAATGAACAAACAAAGAGATTGACCGATGAGAAAAAATAATTTGTTTGCAGGCATAAACAAGGATGCAGTGCAGGAAAGAAATGTTCCATTGATCCGTTTAAGCAGTTTATATAAGTTCAGAGATATCTCTGCATTTTGAGATAAAGCTGCCCTTTGAAGTTTTTTGCTGTAAATTGTCAAATGTTTTGTCTATCTTATTCACCTGTTTGAAAATTAATAAAATGAGAAGGCTAAATTATGAACTTACCAATTTAATTCTGTGAGCCAGTATTTGTTGAAGAAAACGTAAATTAACGTGGTGATTATGTTGAAAAACATTGCGTAGCCCTCAAAGAATTGCAACTCCAGCTCAAACAAATAAAACAATAGGAAAATGTGCCACGAACGGAATGTGGGGGGTAAAACGGTGTAAAACCAACGAGAATCCTCAGAATCGACCAAGTAAAATAAATTGAGGAGAGCAACGTTGAAAATCACATTAAGAATGAAGTACCAGAGCAAAATATCAAATAAAATGGGCTTTCTTGATGTCCGCTTCCACAGTAATTTATCTGCAAGAACAGAACTATGGAATCAAAGATTATTTTCAAGAATTTTGCCTTCCATTTGATTTTTAATATTGCTTAGAAATTTTGAATCATGTCATATCACCAAATCTTACCCGTCAAAATCTCATCAACAGTAAAAATATCGTTCAAAAGCTTGACAAATTCCCTTCGTCGAAGGCCCATATTAAGTTGAAACAAAAAACTGATAAGATAAATAAATGAGTAAACTAAATCCAAAGACAATTGAACAATGTTTCGTCCTTCATTCCATCCAAAAGTGAAGCACTGGAAAATAAATGCAGATTGAAGAAGCAAATAACATAAATTTGCTGCCCACAATAACAATTTCCAGTTTTTTATTTTTGGGGAAATTCTTTTTCTCGAAGGTTCCCATTCAAAGGGAATGGAGTTGAAAAATGAACCAATTTGAATAAAAAGTTTCCAGACTTTTTGAGCATATTTGGTAAACATTTTCAAGATAAAATGCTCCCGTAAGTTCTGTCCGTAATTTGAGTGGTTGGAATAGAATTTTGTGTTTTATATTACCAGGAACGACGTACTTATTTTCCTAGAACTTATTTCCCAATTATTACTTTCAAGGGTCTTATTAACAAATAATCAGGGGCGTAGGAACGTATTTTGGGCTGGGGGGTGCCAAGATGGCGGCCAAAGAAATGGCTGCAAAATTTGGCGACTTATTGTAAGTAAACAAGAAAATACGAAAATTGCTTAAAAGTTACGTCTCATTCCTTTGATTCTTCCGCGCATTCGAGTTAAATATCCTTACAGGAGGTTTTTCTCCTTGGAGTGTTTTCCACAAACTATTCACAGTTATATAAACTCATCAGGAATTCATACGTGGGTTTTCTCTCCAGGAAGTCCATCGTCCAGGTCCGAAATACCATGTAAGTCTGACCAGTGTTAATTAAAGCTGAGTAAACCTCCTTGGCACTGACTACTTATGTACATACTTATGTATGTATTGTATAAAGTTCCTGTGACAAGGAGGTTTACCCAGGTTTAATTAACGGTTGACCGAGCTACGTGGTACTTCGGAGCTGAACGATGGACTTCCTGAATGGGTAAACCCACGTATGAATTCCTGGTGAGTTTATATAAGTGCGAATAGTTTGTGGAAAGTTCTCGAAGGAGAAAACCCACGTAAGATTTCATGATGAGTTTATATAAGCGCAAATAGTTTGTGGAAAACTCTGGAAGGAGAAACTCACGTAAGAATATGTAATTGAAACCCTAAAAGTTGAAAATAGATTCCATGTGGTTTTATACAACAAAATTATTAGGCGAGTATTTCATCTAGGAAAGCCTCTCGATCGCTGCCATCTTAGATTTACCTCGAGTGGCAGTATTAGTAGTTTTGATAAGTATTTATATTTTTGGCAAGTATATTTTCCATGCTCTCAAGGCGTTGGATGAGACAAACTGATCAAATTGATCCACCCAATTAGTACTTTATTTAAGTCCTTAATATTTCATATTTTATCCCCCAATTGTAACCTCTAAATTTTGATCAACAGTATCGGAGCAATCAACTGCAATGATTCATAAAAATTTTGGAAGCGTGTAATTTATAATTTTTTTAAAATCATTGAATTCATTGAATGTCCATGTGGTAATTCTACAAGGTATAGTGGGCGACAATATCCCTATGATCAAGGTTGCTGGTAATTATTGCAATATTAGTTGCAAGGAAAATTTGGGAAATAATTTCCTAATTCAACCATGCGAATGTATAATATATAAAATAAGGTCACACTTCATTGAAATTTCAATCATTATTTGGCTAAAAATGTGTGCCTTAACTGGCGGTCCAGGCCTCTCTAATATAAAATTTGTATTTATCTACAATCTATCGTAAGTTTCAGTCGATCAAAATTTAGGGGCTACAATTGGGACAAAGTATTGTATTTTGCATATGTATTTAAACGCCAATTGTTTCACCAATTGTTTCCTCAAAAAGCAAGGCTCACACAGATATACTGTATATCCTATATTAGAAAAAAACCAGATACATTAGAAAAATTTTGAATCAGGTAGACTTTTGGCGAAAAACGGCAAATATTTAGGTTTCCCCCGATTTCGTATTACTTTGAATTCCAGAAATTATTGCCACTGCACTGTATGTGAACCTGAATACCCCCGGTTAAATTAGCAGGGGGTGTCAGACACCCCTGCACCCCCCGGTTCCTACGCCACTGCAAATAATTACTTGCACAGCAACTGATAAGCCGTAACCTTACCGCTCGACCGTCGAGAGAGAACGGGGCGCCTGAACATTGGATAAGCAAATTAGTAGATAGCATATTTGCATTGTGCTGCCTCGTTTGCCTGTCCATATAATAACATTGTAAATGATCGTAACTGAGCGTTTGTAATCGGTCTAACTATAAACTCTCGCAACACCCACTTCCTGGTAACAACAAGACTCACAGTCTTAAGTAGCCCGATTGTACGATACAACAAACTGCATTGAATAGTTTCTAATAGTCGCAAACATTTTCTAAAGATGGCCTATTTATTGTAAAAAAACCTTTTGCTAAAGTAGATGTGGAGAGGAATTCATGTAATTATTAGGCAGTTAGCGCAACCACTTACGTATCTCCCGTATAAAACTTATAGCACTTATGGAACGTATAAACCAAAATTTTACAAGTAAAATTTTCATCTATACGTTCTATAAGCGCTATAAGTTTTATACGGGAGATACGTAAAAAGTTGCGCTAACTGTCTCTTTTAATATTTACAGTTAAAACCCGTCAGTTCAATATTCTGGAATTATTTCATTTCCTTATATGTAGATAATTCTATCTACTTTTAAATACTTGGAAATTATTATACGTTTATGTGGCTCACTTTTAAAACATCAGTCTTCTGCAAAACCTTGGTCCCATCGTTTTAATTAAATTTCCTTGAAATATTGCAGGCCAACCCGAAACTAATTAAATAGTTTTGGTATATTTGATTACCTCCTTGTCCCCCGTTGACTACAATTTTAGCCTATTTCCGCGGAAAAATATTCACTAAATTTCCAACATTTTTCTTGTCTTTTGGAAAACAACTCTGAAAATTGCACCGAAGCGGTTATATAAACACCGGTCGTAATTTCAGGTAATTTTTGCAAACTTGTGGAAACTTTACGATAATTTAGTTTAAAATAAGTTCAAGCCTCCGCACCGGCTGCAATCTACGAGAATCAACCTACATTGGCGGAACTTACATCACCCGGAAATATTTTAAACAGAAATTTCTTCGTGCAAAATTGGTCTTTATAAATAACGTAACAATTGAGGGTTAATACTCTGGGGCACAATTTTAATAAATTAAAAATTTTAATTAATAAAAACCTTGGAAATAACAAAGGGTTTTAACATAAGAATATACTGTTCTAAATGTAGAGTGCAAGATATGATGTAACAAAGGTAAGAAGATCGCCTTCAATGATTTATAAATGAAATAAATGGAGAAAATTCTTTTTTTCCAAATAGCCCAATAAAAGTAAAAACATTTATGTTACGAAGCTTTAAGTATATCTTTCTTCGGAACTCAAACGCATGTTTATTTGCCTCAAAAAAGTGAAATAGGACTGAGCATCTTTTTTGTGCTAAATCAAAAATAAAATGCACTATATGATCTGTACGTAATAAAAACTATTTTTGGACAGCATTCACCGCATGTTTATAATCTAACTCCAAACCAATTGCATTTCACTATTCCTATAAAGCAAAGAATCATCGAAAAGCGAGAAGCATCCCAATGAAATTCTCAGTCACGAAATCCACAAATATCGGTGTTGACTCTCTCTCAAATGTACGAAATCCGCCAACTTTGACGCCCAAATTGGGAATGGACCTCAAAATCCGCATTCTCCAAGCTCTACCAATTTTCCCTTCCCTACCCAAAGAAACAAGCCTAATCTGAACTTTGAGTCTCTCCAACTGACGAGGTATCTGGAACGCCTTGTCAAAGAAGACCGTGTAAGCTGTGAATCCATCCATTGTTAACATGAGATTGGCCAACGCAAGGACTAAATGTGATCCAAGAAATTTGAATGCAAAGAATGAGCATACGATGCAGCAGTAGGAGCAGAGGAGTTTGGAGAAGAAAATTATCGTGGCGAAATTGTGGTTGAAGAGCTGAACGAAGACTTGTTGTTTTCGGCATTCCAACGTCGCGTCCTCTATATTTTTCATTGCTTTCTCATCTCTTGGATTTAAAAAAACAGTCGTTTATATTAATTAGCCCTATAAAAAATACAACAATGCCCTATGAAACAATGTGTTAAAGTTTACTTACTGAATCATTATAATATTTTCTTCAATTGTCGCGAAGACCTTCGCAAAGAAGGACAGCATCATGAAAGTTACGATGACGTAGGGGCTCATTGCATTGAACAGGAGAA
Source organism: Spatulosminthurus flaviceps (assembly GCA_034693705.1). Lineage (NCBI taxonomy): Eukaryota > Metazoa > Arthropoda > Collembola > Symphypleona > Sminthuridae > Spatulosminthurus > Spatulosminthurus flaviceps. The sequence continues at coordinate 7,599 of JAQFXU010004257.1, read as the reverse complement.
ATATTTCCAAAGCCATAAGTCCTTTTCGAAAAAAACCATTATTTTCCAGGTAGGGACCGAAGACTGAGTACACATAAAATATTTTGTTGGGCTCCAGAAGAAAATCAGTGATGTACATCCCGAGCACGTTCAGAATGAAGAATGGAGTGAAAATTATGAGAAAATCAGCAAATGAGTATTTTCTCCAAGAGAATATTTCCGCCCTGGTTTTTTCTGCAATAGTTGGAATTCTTAGAGTTATCCGTGAGAAAAATGATTTTTTAAAATAAAAAATACCTTTTGGGGTGTACAACTCATTGAAAATGAGGACAGTGACCTCGGGGTACAGAATGTACAGGAACGTTGACACGGAAGAGGGCAGCAGTAGAGCAGCAATCATTTGCCCGTGAAAAGGCAAATGGAGCATGTTGAGCATTTCTGGGAATAAAAGTGACTGAAGGAGCCTCCCGCACATAAAAAGAAGATATCCCAGAAGGATCAAATAAAATCCTTGACAAGCTTTCCATCCTTTTCCACCTTTTCCCAAAAAAATTTTCCCCCTTTCACAATCCACACGGAAAGGGATTATGCAGACCTTTGAGAGTGCCTTCAGGGCAATGAAATTCCATTTAACTTCAAAAAGGCTCAACATTTTGAACGGGACAGGTTAAATGTATGGAAAAAATTTCTTGTGCCAAGTTATACAAGCTTCAGTACTTGCTTTTTTCTGGCAAATGATGACAGTTTTTTATTTCTAAAGTCTGTGTTGTTATTGTTAGTAAACAAGAAAATACGAAAATTGCTTAAAATTTACGTCTCATTCCTTTGATTCTTCCGCACATTCGAGTTAAATATCCTTACGTGAGGTTTTTCTCCTTGGAGTGTTTTCCACAAACTATTCACACTTACATAAACTCACCATAAAATCTTACGTGGATTTTCTCCTTGGAGTGTTTTCCACAAACTATTCGCACTTATATAAACTCATCAGGAATTCATACGTGGGTTTACTCATTCAGGAAGTCCATCGTCCAGGTCCGAAATACCATGTAAGTCTGACCAGTGTTAATTAAAGCTGAGTAAACCTCCTTGGCACTGACTACTTATGTACATACTTATGTATGCATTGTATAAAGTTCCTGTGACAAGGAGGTTTACCCAGGTTGAATTAACGGTTGACCGAGCTACGGGGTACTTCGGAGCTGAACGATGGACTTCCTGAATGAGTAAACCCACGTATGAATTCCTGGTGAGTTTATTTTTTACGGAACGGGTTAAATGTATGGAAAAAATTTCTTGTGTCAAGTTATATAAGCTTTAGTACTTGCTTTTTTCTGGCAAATGATGACCGGTCATTTCAGTTTTTTATATCTAATGTCTGTGTTGTTTAGTTTTTTTGAAAAATTTTTAAACTTTTGAAAATATTTTTCTTGCTCACCTAGCTGAACTGAAGTTTTTCTACAAAAATGCGTCGTTTTTGTTACTTCATTTTAATTACAAAGCCTTATCCAGTCATTAAATACTTAAATACTTTTTCCTTTCAGCCAAAGTAGTAATTTCCCAGAAAGTTAATACTAAACTTTCTGGCTTCATTTTCCCATGGTCATCAATATTGAAATCATCCAATATTTATTTTGTTACGTAAATAAACCAAATATTTCAGGTTGGAAAGTACCTGGGGATAATTTGGCGATCCCGCCGTGGCAACGTGAAAGCAACAAAAACCCACGCGGCATTTTCTAACCTAAATACTTTACCGGCCTTGTTAATCCTAGTTCGCAAAAACGTTTGCCTCAGAAATTCCCCAGCACGTACTTATTATAAGACTAGTATCTCTTATGGAATAATAACATAATATTTATAATTATTATGTTTGCTTAACGTGACTCAAATTCGAATTGATGGAGTGTCAAGTTTCTTATTGTACGTACTATGCAAATATACATGTATAAATAATATTATGTAATTTCTTGTAGGTGCGAGAGTCAGGCTCGAACTTAATTTTCAACTAGGGAAATGTTTTTATTCAGCAATTAATTAAATTTTCCAAACAAATTCTTTTAATAAGCAGTACAAATTGTTTGAAAAACCACAAACATTATGGGCTTGTATAAAATTCAAAAATTGTATCTCTATTTTCAAGAATGAAACATTTTTATTTTCGCAGGTATAAAATTTACCATAATAGCAAGTGAGTCAAAATTATTAGTAGTTACATCTGACACCTCCACAAGCACAACAAGTTATGTAATATTCTGAAATATTTCAACGCAGAAGAATAGGTTTTTCTAAATCTGTAAGCGCGAGTAGTTTGCACAACATTTTTAATTTCATTTTTTCATGCCTGTACTTCCTAGTTATTTAAAAATCACCTAATCCTGGCATTTTATTTGAAACTTACACAAACATTCCGTGAAAAATTGCTTCAGGTCCAAGTTAGAATAATAAAATTATGTATAGATTAGTGCACACGTGGAATCATAAAACGGGACCCAACAAACAGTTAGTTACAATTATTGGGGCAATGAAAATAATAATGCTCCTTTCAGCATTTTGATATGTTCTTTTGAGCTATTAAATACATGTGTCCAAAAATTGCCATAGGGGAATGGTGATGAAAGCCATTTAAGTAAATGGCTGAAATTGACCTGAAATAACATTTGCCACAGAAACACTTTTCTCGTGTAAGAGGTGGCTTATAGTATTACTTTCGTACAATGACCCTCTTAGGAAAATTAAGGGATGTACACATGATGTAAATATCATTCTCCTCTGAAACAGTTGGGAAACTTCGTTTTTTCAAAATGGTTGAAATTTCCGGAAAATTTAAGGAGAGTGAAAATCACCGTAACAATCCGTAACTTCCAAGATTTTGCATTCGTCAAAACCAATGAAAATGTATTTTAATGAAGAAAGACCATCAACGTCAGACCCAATAGTTGATATAGGATTTTAAACCCTGCTCCTATTTGGACTGGCCCATTTCAAATTAATTGTTTCCTGTTGTTTGTGGAAATTTTACAAGTCAATAAAATAGCTCGTGTGGTTAATTTGTATGGTGAATAATTTGAGGGTTAAAATTAAACCAAGGTAAAACTGATTGTCTAATGGACTATCCAAGTCTCAAGCTGAAGCAATTTTTCAAGAACAACCACAGTTCTTGTTCGAAGGTTGAAGAAAGTCTACGTCTTGCCTTGAAAAGGTAAAATTTGTTCAGCATTTACACTTTTAAGGGCTTCAAGTATTTTCTGAAAATTTCCTCATTTTTCCATTCCCTTCCATTTGAATGGGATCCCAAAGAAAACAAATTTGCACCACAGTTGAGCATTTCCAAACAATTGCTTATAAATACCCATTATTATACACATTAAAATGTTTCTCAAGAATTCGTCAATAAGGTTGTACAAAATGATGACCGGAGAAAATATTTCTGTAAATATTGAACAAGCTTAAATACGCTTTATTATACACATTTATATATTTACCAAGAATTTGAGGAAATATATCCTAATTTTTAATCAATATTTTCTGGGCTCGTGTAGAACCTTGAAGTGAGAAAATGCCATTGAAACTCGTGCAGAGGAGTAATCTGGCAGAGCTCAGAGAATCCTGGTTTGTTCCTGAACTAATTAACCCGATTCTTCAGCGTCTGTCAAACTTATTTAATAAAGCTTATAGAGCTCAATTTCTCTTAGCAAAATTTGTGCTAGAAACTTAGATCAGTTAAACTGATTGAGTGAGGGCGAAAAAATTTGGAAAAATAAGATTAAATCAAATACAAAAATTAATAATTTTAGTAGTAATTTCCAGGCTGATAAAACATTTAATGCAAACATTTAATGTTTGCGTAAGAAAATTCGTTGAAATGAGATAACCTTTGAACCCTGGAACAGGAATTTTCAAGTCCAAACGGTGGATTTATTAACTTTCCTTCGGAACTTATCAGGAAATTTAATTTCATTAAATTTTAAGGGTTTAAGGATGTTCAGTATTTACTCATTTAAGGGCTTTAAATACTTCCTGAAAATTTCCTCCATTTTCCACGCCCTTCCCTTTGAATGGGACTCAAAAGAAAGGAAAATTGCAACAAAGTTAAACTTTAAGAAAAGAATTTTGTGGGTTGGAAATATTTTGTATATTTCCCTACAATTTACCCACATTCTGAGATGTTTTATTTCTGGAATGTATTCAGGACGGAATATTACGAATTTATCTCTGGACGTGGTATTTTTAATAAGTTATTTGTTCGCAATTCTTTATTCGTTGTTCTTTGCAAAGAAAAGGATGGAAACAATAGTGATTCTCAACAACCTCTTGACTTTGGACCGACATTTAAATCGTAAATTATCTATTATTTTCCATCCCCTTATTTTTTATGTTTAAAGCAACAACTTTCACGATGAAAATAATTTTCAATTTATGTTTCAGACAAATTGGGCTTTAAAGAAAATTCCAAGAAATTCATCCAGTTTGATCTTATTTTGTGGTACGCAAGTTTCTCCGTCGTCTCGGCAGTTTTTATGTTAAATCTGAATTGGTTAGTACATTGGGAAGATCCTCGGTGGTTTCATTGGATTGTACCCAAAAAATACCATTTTGGGATTTTGTATACAATCTTTTTTGTTTTCGAAATTCATTTGCAATTTCATTTGATGTCCACACTTCTCATGGCACATTTAAGTCTTTTGACTTACGCTTGCTTCCAAAATTATTGGTTGAAAGATCTGAATTTGTAAGTTTAATTTCATTCAAACATAAAAAATCACTGGGTTAAAAATTCTAACATAATAATTACATTTATTGGGCTGCTAAAATCATTGGATCGGTCGTTATAAAAATTTCAGAGAGAATCTTGTGAAGATGAAACGACATGCGAGCACTCGGATGGCTGTAAATATTTTCAGGCTCGTTGAACGTTTAAATGAGCAAGTGAATTCTTGCACGTCTAAAATATTCCTACCTGTTGAAATATTGCACTTCATTTTAGGGCATTCGGTGTGCCTCTTCATTTCAATCAAATTCTACGACGAAATGCCTCTCCTTACATATTTGCTCTTTCCGTTCGCAACGTCTGTATTTTTCATTTTGGAGTTGCCCATTTTCACATGGTCGGGACAAATAAGAGAAAATTCGGAAAATTTTTTGCAATCGTGGCGCCGTCGTTTTGGAACACATTTTTTGAAGAGAGAATTTGAATCGCTCAAACCACTTGAGGTGAGGGTGGGGGGCGTTCATGTATTTCAGAAAATAACCTATCTGCTGGTGCTTCTATGGGTGTCAAATATCACTATAAATGCACTACTCATATTTTAAAGCCTTAAATTGGTCAGGAATTTATATGTATATAATGGGAGTGGAATAAAAAACTTCCCTAATTATTGTGTGCAATATACAATGCAAATAAAAGGATCTCAAAATCATGTAAATTCCTATCAAATCTTGTGTAGGGATACGTTAATTAAGGTGGCTGTGGCATGTTTAATGTATTTTCTGTACCATCAATTCCAAAATGAGACAAAGAAACTGTAAAAGAAAATATATGTAAGTGTTTTTTGAGTAAAATATGAAATTAAATATTCATAATCGCACAAAACTACACATCTGAAAAGAATTTTTGATTTCGTTTGCAAAACACTGGCTTAACAAATAAAATAACAACTATACGTTTTCACTCATTAAGTTAAGTTTGTGATTTTAACCATTTAATTGCTTCAGTATCTTAATGCACTTAATCCCGTTTCATAACTATTTTTAAAGCCCAAAACTTCCTCTTTCAGAATTGTTATGCATCAATACATTCTGATGCGTAGATCAAAAGTTATACAGCCAAAACAAGAAAGGAAAATTACCATTGCGGATCTGCTATCTTGGAGGCCCACCCTGTTGTGCTGTTATGGGGAAAGTCCTATAGCTTTCTCTCCCTGTGTCTTATGCATGGCTAGTAGTAGCTCAATAATGTATGAAAATTCTGAAAGATATAAAAATTTCATTTCATTTCATTTGACTTTATTTACGTTTTATTCCTGATTCGGTACAATAAGACTGGTCTCCCATCAGTAAAACGGTCGCTTAAGTGTATTTTACAATTAATAATTTAGTTAGAGAGTACTAAAAATGTATTCATAATCGTCCTCAGTGGACCCATGGACACAGTACCTTACCCATGGATACAGTACTTAGGATCTCGTATTATCCGGAAAGTTTGTAGCCACAAGCTGCATTCCATAATTCCATTGTATTTCTGTTACTCCATGTGAAAGATGATGATATGCGATAATCCGGCAATGTAAGTAACTCAAGGCTAAGGTTGGTGGTAGTCAGCATTTCTTGTTTCCTAGGCGTAGCTCCATCCGTTTCTTAAAGACGTTAGGAACAAGTGGAATTGATTTTTATTCTTGAAATAATTATTTCGATCAAAAGTAAAGAAAAAGTAAGGTTTTCTTTATTTTTCTTCAACTCCTTTTCCTTCGCCTATTTTGACAGCCAGCTCCTGGATTTTACTGGAAGTTACTTCCAGAATGTCCATTTTTCTTATCCAGGAAGATGTTTTCTCAAAAATTGCATGGCTACACTGGATGCAGCGATAAAAACTGCTCATATGCCTTACCTTTCATGGAACCCCACTTCCAGTTAAATTAATAATTTTACTGAAAAAGGCAGAGCAACTTTTGGAAGAATTGCTTGCTTGTCAGCTGAAATAATCCTCTTTCAAAATCGTCATTGCTCGGATTTTTATGATGGAAGGGAGGGATGATAGAGTGGGATGCGTATTTGATGAAGAAAATACGGAAAACTGCGATCAGTTTTGCTAAGTTCATCCCCAACATCTCCGCTCCCTTCAAAGATGAAAATACACGCGATAGCGATTTTGAAAGCGAATTTAAATAACTTTCAGAATTGACAAACCTCATTGCGCTATGACTAGCCGTTCAATAGTTACAAGCAGGGAAAGGTTTAAGAGTGCTTCCATAGCAGCACAATAGGTAAACCTGGAAGTTAGCAGTTCCCAGAAACTCCAATTTACACAAACATTCCGTGAAAAATTGCTTCATGCCTCAGTTAGATTTAAAAAATATAAGATATAATACATAATTATATAAGATATAATAATAATTATAGATTAGTGCACACGTGGAGTCATTATTCGGACCAAATTAACAATTACAGTTATGAAAATAATACTGCTCTTTTCAGCATTTCGACACGCTTTTTTGAGCTATTAAATACGCATGTCCAATTAATTGACACTGCTGAACTGTGATGAATGTAATTTAAGAAAATTGCTGAAATTGACCTGAAATTACATTTGTCACACAAACCCTTCCCTACCCCTTGTCCGAGGTAGCTTATAAATAGCTCCATACAATGACCCTCTGAGGAAAACTTGGGGATGTACACCCAATGTAAATGTATTAAACACAACATTCTAATTTGACTAACCTATGACAAAAATTTTGATTGGTTTTAGTTACGAATTTCGAAGTTATTTTGCACTAAAGCGTTTACCGTTTTCTTGAAAATTGTTTAATACTCAGAGATGGTCATACTCGTCTGAAACAGTGAAAATGGCGAAAGATATAAGAAATTTCCGGGAAATTAAGTAAAGTGGAAATCACCGCA
>JAQFXU010004256.1:0-13951 GCA_034693705.1 Spatulosminthurus flaviceps | reverse complement strand
TATTTCTGAAAAATCCTACTCGTACGTATAAATTACGCAAAAATACGCGTATTTATAGGATACGCGGACACCTTTGGTATGCGGTAGTAAGAAGGAAGCATTTCAAACAAAAATACACCGTTTCTCTTGTTCTTGTAGCTATAATAAAAATTCGGGACAATAATGCAGCAAAACTTACCTTGCTGCCCGGCCTACTTTTTTAAAAGGATCCATAGTAATCTAATATCCAATGTGATAAGAAATTGCATACAAAAAATTGAACTTAGTTCGCTGTTTTTAATTTAAAGAACAAAACAGCATCAACCTCTATAAATAACTGCGATTAGTCTTTAAGTTCAGATATGAAGACTGAGGACATCTTGAAATTAAAGGGAGAACAAATGAAAGTATAGTTTGCTATGGTTAACCTTCACATAATATATCCCTATAAAATACCCCCTTTTGAAATTCAGAGAAGTACGAAAACATGCCGAAGCGACAGAAGTTTTGCTTGCATACAATCGGCTTCGCCTGGTATAAATGTAAATAGAAAACAATAATATCAATATTTTGGAACGAACGGTATTTTACTATTTTCTGCATAAAATTATTATCATGTAGAAATTTGGAATTTATTAGAGATCTGATCGATAGACTTCCGCCCCCAAGAATCCAAAATATACAAAATATTTGTATGACCTTATAATTTCTCTGGAAAGATATGTATCTATGCATTTACATCATACAAATACCATTTTGAATAATCCCTAGATTTCTTTGGAATGATTTTCTATACGTCAACCAATAAGTATAAAAACACTAAACACATAGGTACATTCCTTCCTATTTGTCCACATTACAATACAACCATATCCGTACATACGAACAAGTTGAATTCATTTATATAAGTACTGTAAAATTCGACGCACACATCTTCCCATTCTTGATACCGTTGCAAAATTATGCTCCTCACAATTCAGCAGTATTTATAGTTTTTATCCACACAATATTACATAAAAAACCGTCTCATTTTCATCCTATTTCATTTGAATTATTTTAATCAAACGCATTAATTATAGCCGTGATCTTACGCAAATAATTCCACTTCTCTAATCACCCCCTATAATTTCCAAATAATGAAATCCGCATTAAAAACATTTTATACCATAAATATTTCCCGACAAATCTCATCTACTTCCTTTTTCATAGCAACAACTATCAACTCAAATTCAAACCATCCCCAAAAAGTATATACTATTTCCAAAATTGCATACACCCAAAACCAAAAACATTTGGCAAGGCAATAATACACAAAAACAACAACACAAAACGCTCAACCGACAATGTGGAAAGTACATCCACAACCTCCCGCCAAATCTCTCTAAAGCGTCTTTTCCCAACTATCAACAAGGATAAAAGGGAGTCTCAAAAGAAGCTTCTCCTTCCCCCTATTCTCCCCATAACTTTCTCTCCTCTTATTTATCCAACCTTTCCAACCTCCAATTCCAAACCTCCCCATATCCCTGTCCCATTTAAAAGTTACACTTAATCCTCACAAGTCTCCATCCAATCCAGATGATTTAATCCGTACAGTTGAAAAAAAGGTAACTAAGAAGATATACACGGATATGCCAAACTGGAATGTCAACAAACTATATGCACATAATAATACAAAAAACAACACATACACATATATCTACACTCAAAATTAAATTCAATCTTTCCACTATATATCCCACATCCGCCATATCCCTCACAAGAACACTATTATATACATAATTTCATCCATATTTTTTCATCATCGTCAAGTACTGCTACATTCATACGTATTTTTTTACATGTATACGCCATTCCATCCATACCTATACAATACTATACATGAATCCTTTAAACATATGACGTATAAATGCACGTAACCGTTGATATCCCCAACAAACTGTATATTTTATTCCATGAAATGCATCTCTCTCGTTAAAAAAGATTTCCTATATATACTATGTTTTAACATACACTCCTATAACACACGAAATCAAACAAAATTATACTTTCCTATAGACATTCTCTTTTAAAATATATATTGTGCTCTCAAAAAACTTTTTCACTTCTCTTCTTGTTAAAAAAAATTCAATATATATACAAAATGCACAAACCTTTTAATAAAAAATTATAATTCACCGTTTATCCCTTCTCAACTCCATAATAATTATTACTATACCATTATTACCCCTTATAAAAAGGAAGAGAGATCAAGAAATATTTACATCCACAAAAATAATTCCTATTAAATAAAATTTGTAAAACCCTTTTGATGAGTAACAACTGTTCCTCTATCATTTTTGGCAACCATCTCTCGTTTAAATACTTTGAGAGACTCGAGTATAGGATTTTAGTGTCCATATAGTGCCAATTGGAATTTAAAATGATAAAAAAATCTCTGTAAAGATTCACCTTATTTTCAAATCAGAAATTATTACGTATTTTTTTGATTTATGGTTATCTATATATTTTTTTTTTGGAATGAAGGGGAAAATATTTTCGTGGAACTTGTGAACAACTATACTACAAACTACAAATGTGAGCCATACTTTGACTAAATATCTATGGGCTATAGAGTATCGTGGTGTGTGAGTTTGTGTGTGTGTGTGTTTGAGAGAGAGAGAGTGACTCCAAGATAAAGTGCATGGAAAAGGGACAAACGGATTGAGGCGGGTTCGGGTGCGATTTCCTTATACTTTTGGGACTTTTGGGCGGAAAGGTGTTGGATTTTTTCGGGAGGAAGGGGTCATCTCTGTCAGACTCTTTCCACATTCTCCATTCCATGTAAGTATACTTCAAGTATCTCTCTCTCTCTCTTCTCTATGTATATATATACTTTTTTTAGAGACATAAGGGAAATGGGAACAAGTAAAGTTTATAGATTCAAACTCCTATCACTCCTACTACCTTGTTATATACACAGACACTCGAAACCATATTATTTTGTCAACTCTTTTTCATGTATGGTTTTAAAATGCTTTAGGGGTAAAACTGATAGTTTAATTCAATTGATATATGATTTTGATAAAAATTCAAAAGTATAGTAGTAATAAGTATGTGGACATAAATACTATACTACTTGAGAGTAGTAGATGATTATGTATGGACAAAATACTCATTTTTATATGGGAGCTCTATATGATAGGTCCCCGAGAGGTGAAACTATGGTGATTTTTGATGAGTCTCTATACTTTTCTGGCTGGACCAAGAGAATCTATGTTAAAGGAGTGTGTTTTGGATTGGAAATATTCTAACCCTCCTTATTAAGTCAGGGACCTACTACTTTTGTACTACTACTACTACTGCTTGGATCCACCAAAATGTAATGTGCGTAACATATTGGAAAAAAAGCTATTGCAAAGTATTCATAGTCAAAGGAAATATCCCTTATCCCTTACCCTGAAATTTTTGAATGCTATGCAGCGCTAAAAACATTTCTCCATGAGAAATTGTTTACATTATTATTTGTGTCAGTAATAGTTTTAGGATTTTAGGAAAGAGGGAATGTTATTTTTTCACCTGATGGAATAAAAGTTTGAATGAAATGGTTTTCCTTAGTTTCGTGAATAAGCATTTGAAGGAATGAATATCTATATGATGACTTTTTATTACTGGAACTGGAGATTGTATTTGGTGTAGTTTTGCATCCTTCCTTGCATCGAATGTGTAGAAAAAGGTTGCTTTAAATTTGAATTTGATGAAGGTTAATTTTTTTGAGAAAAGTATGGGGACTGGAGAGGAATAAATATTTATGAGATTTTTCTCTGGCATGATTTATTATATATATATGGGTAAAAAAAAATGCTCATCCATCTCTATCTGTTGTGTTTTTATTGAAAGTGTTGTTGTTGTTGACGGAGAGCGTTCGTTGGATTTTGTAGTAGCGATATATTATGCAGCTTCTGATAGTGGTTGTGTACTACTGTAGTAGTGGGATTCGTTGGGTTTCAAATACAAATATAAGGGCAGTGAGACTTTTAGGGAGAAGTTAAACTTTTATATATATCTGCTTTGGATTGTAGGTTTTTTGATTGAATATGATAAAATTAGGATCCTTTGAGAGTAAAGCGGAGGCAAATGACCTCTGACATGGGGGAAAGTACTGTTTGGAGACTTACTCTTGCCGTTGTAAAAGTCGCATCGTTCTTGCGCTTGTAACTTGGAGTGTGATTCAGTTGGAATATGTGGGATAAGAGTATGTATAGTTATTTATTTGTATTAGTTGATTACTATATTTATTCAGGGGGGAAGAAATTTTTATTAGGTTTTGCAGATCAAATATATTTTTTGAAAGTTTTTTCCAGAGATTATTTTTATTTTTGGTGTTCGCGGAATTTTTTTTACATGAAATTTTGATGTTGAAAGAGGAGTGTTGACGATTATGTACGGCTGTTGAAACTGAACTTGGGAAAAAGTATGATTAGTGCCATGAATTTTTATTGACTTTGGGGAGATTTTTGGAGGTGTGCCAATATTATGGAGTTAATGATTTTGTTTGAAATTTGACGGATAGATGCAATTACTTACTAAGTGTGCGGAAGTTTAGTTTGGTGGAGATGTGATACTGTTGTGGTGTTAGCGATATAATTTATGTGTATATTTTGGAAGTTGAGACTTCAAGAGAGATCAACGATACACGAAATGTTTTTGTGTTTCAGTGGGGAATTTTATTTGAGGAAGTTTCATTGTTTTGGAAGGCTTTAAAAGTGTGTAATTATTTGCTTTTGGGGGAGAATAAGGATTGAACTATGCATGAGTAATTAATGTTGAGGTAAATGAAGCTTAAAGAGATGAAGAATTTTTGGTGTTTGGACAACTTTTTAAGGTGCGGGAAAATACATATATATTGCAAAAAGTAATTTTGAGGGTTTGTAATATGGTAGAGTTGGATGAGGGTGAATTGGTTGGGATTTTAACTTTTTTATTGTTGAGATTTATTGGGTGAGTTCTTTTAGTTCAGGACGAGGAGTTTCTATGTAATGTAGAGTTACGTTTTAAAGATTTGGTGATTTTTGTGAGTTTTTGATATTTCTTTTTAATATTTGGAGTCGGACCGAGGATTATTGATGAACTCATTACCAGTCAACACATTCTATCTTTAGATATTTAATGACCTTTGGTGTAGATGTTATATGTATATAATTTTGAAATCCTGAAATGCATAGGGTTTCAGAATATACCTTGGTTGTGGATTGTGGATATGATTATCGCCATCATAGCATGTGAATGTGCATGGTCAGTTATAATAGGTGCCGTTTTGAGGGGGAAAACTAATTTTTGGGATAAAACCTTTAGTCGCTGGACCTTTCTGGGCCTGTATGGGAATTTAATTGGTTTTGGTTCTTGCAATGATTGTAATATTTTTTATAGGGGTGGAAATTATAGTATGTTAGAGAGTCTAGGTGAATGCTCAAATGCGTGAAAGTTAGAAAGCGTTGTTGTAAATGAGGAAAATATTTGTGTTGCAGTTGACACTACGACGTGGGGACCGACAATTTTTGTACAAGAAATTTATTTAAGAAAAAATGGAAGAGGCGGGAGTAATGCTGGGACAAGGGTCCGAAGTGCACCTTGACCAGACTCTGTTACAAATCCCGGGCCTAACTGGTGGAAGTACAATCACATCAAATGCCTTAACCTTCACTGAGACCCAGAATGCAAATGAGATCATGGAACAAATGAAAAAGCAGCGGGATCAGGATCGCTACTGTGATGTTGTGTTGTATGTACAGGGGAAACAGTTCCGGGCTCATAGAAATATTTTGGCAGCGTGTTCCCCATATTTCTCATCGATCTTCAAGAATAATCGGGTGGTGAAGGAGAGTTTAGCCGTAGCTTGCCAGGAACCAGAGATCTTCCAGACATTTCTCAATTATATGTACACAGGAAGTGTGACGATTGAGAAGTCGAACGTCGGGGAGTTGCTTCGATTAGCAAATCAATTTCTCATGGTCAAGCTCAAAGGATACTGTGGGGAGTACTTGGAAAGGTTTTTGGACGCAGAGAATTGCATTTCAATGAGGGAAGTAGCAGATAAGTTTTCCATGACGAATTTGGCCAAATTGGCCGTTGCCTTTGTACAGAATAATTTGGCGGATGTGATCAACCATGAGATGATGATGGATTTATCAGTTAAACAAATTGAAAATTTTGTTAATGAAAAGGTATTTATACCCCAAACTTTTCTGAATTCAAACCTATGGATTAATCTACGTTGTGCTTGAATTATTTAATTATTTACAACATTTCTTTTAAATAAACCAGGCTTGGTCAATCCCTCACGATGCTTGCGTTAAGCTAATGAGTCGTTGGGTCTGTCACGACTTACAATCTCGAGAAAGGGACTTTAAGCAGTTGCTGACAAACATTGACTGGAATATGATGGATCCCAACATAATCGTTGACTACATAGACCAAGAACCACTTTTTGGGTCTTCCGAGCGCTGCTTTTATTACGTCCTGCATAGTTTAGCCGAAAAGGGTATTCAGGTTCAAAAGTATGAGCAAATGTATCAAGCGTTGCAACAGCGGTTCGGTCAAGTGAGTCTCATCTTAAAATTTTGCATATTGCATACATGACATGAAACTCATTTTGTTGTTGTACTAAAAATTTGTGTTAAAATTTAAAGGAATTAGATCAGCCTTTAAGTTTTGGGGACAATTTACTCCAAATGGCTTTCAATTCCGCCATGGAAGGGCTTCAAGTTCCAGCTGACTCTACTATTATGATGTCTGATGGTCGAGAGGTACGGCTTTGGGTAATACACATTTCAAGTTGATTCATTATGCGTTTTGATCTGCTTATTTCAATCGTTCCAGGAGGAACGGTACTAGACAGACGCGTTTTTGAACTAAATTATTTTGTGTGCTTGTTCTTAGTTTAGGTTGTTTCGAAATGTTTTCTTAAGTCTTAACTTACTATTTTAGGGAGGCAAATGGCTCTTTAATGACTCTTCCAGCAAACCAAAGGAATCAAAACCCAAAAAAACAGGTAGCTGTTATTTTGATATCTAACATAGGAATTTATTGTTAGTTCTTCAAATTAAAACCTTTGAATGTTAATGTGCTACTTAGGTCCCTTGACGATTGAGCAGAGAAGGAAAAGATACTTAGAACAAATCCGGAAGAATCGTAAATCTAAAAAGTGGGTCGTGGTTAGATTGGATAGTCCCAAGCGGAGAAAAATAGAAAAGAATGAATTGCTCGCAGACTCCAGTGGTGATGAGGAATGTGATCCAATTCAAACGCCTAATGGCTATCGATGCCACCTCTGCCCTTTCCATTCAAAGAAAGTGTCAAAACTTGAGCGGCACTTGGCTGTGATCCATGCACATGACGTGACCTACCGTTGCCCAGAGTGTGGATTCACGTGTAAATGGAACCGGGAATATTTCCTTCACATGAAGAGTCATTTTGAAGGACCGCCTTACAAATGTCAGACGTGTGAGTACACTTGCCTTAAGATTGGCTCCCTCATGGCCCACAGGGTGACTCATTTAGATCTGAAGCCTTTCCAGTGCTCCGAGTGTGACTACAAGTGCCGGAGTAAAGCCAATTTAGCCGTTCATTTGAAATCACATAATAATGAAAAGCCTTATAGATGTGAGTTACGATTGCTTATGTGAATTCCAACAACAGTTCATCGTTTTTTAATTACATGCTTTAGTTACTCCGCGAAATTTTAAAATAACCTGTTTCTGTTTTCACTGGTTAAGTAGGTAATATTTGTGGCAGGACGTTTGCCTCCCGAAATTCCCTGGACCAACATGCAATAGGTCACAATACAGAAAAAACGTACTCTTGCCAACAATGCGCCTTCTCCACCAAATATTTAAATCACTTCACGAACCATAAAAAAACCCACCATGGCGGTACAGGGAAAAAAGGTAGCAACCCCAGTACGTGATTGTGTTTTGTTTGTTTCTTGTTTTATATTATTCTAGATAGGTATAATATTAATATAACAATTATTTGCATAATATACTTTACGATTATTGAAGAACTGGAAACAAGAAACTCCCATTTAAAAGTATCTCTTGTTTCAGAACTTTACCGCTGTCAGGATAGTACTTGCAAGTACACAACTAACAAGAAGTCCCAGTTAGATTCCCATATGAGAAGTCATGCTGGCGTTCGCCCTCACGTGTGCTCCATTTGTGGACGTCGTTTCCTGGAGAAATCCCATTTGGTACGGCATGAACGCATCCATTTCAATGAGCGACCATTCAAGTGTGAAGAATGCGATTATGCCTCGACTCGAAGGGACAAATTAAAGGAGCACAAGACCCGCCATCATGGAGCTAATGCGTCCGCTAAATCCCCATATAAACCCCGTCCACACAAAAATAATAAACAGATACTTGCCAATCAAGAGCAATTGGTATATGCAAAAAAATCCACAGTGCAACAGGCCCAGCAGCAACAATCGTCCACCTCCGCGCAACAGCAGCAGCAACAACATCAATCTCAGCAGCAGCAACAGCAGGAACAAACCACATCCGTCACCGCCGTAGCAAATGCTAGTGGTGAGTTAGAATTTATAATCCCTCATGCTCACATCACTACAGCAGAAGGAGGAAGTGCCTATGCTCAGCTAACTCAAGCCTCAACGATTGACCTTCAACAGATGGCCAATGCCGCGGGTATCGTTCAGCTTAGACCTTTCCAACCGGTAAGATTCTTATTCTAAAATAAGGATTTTCATGAAAAAAGTTCCCCGCTTAGTAAATATTTCGCTTGCTCAAGTAGTTGTTGTTTCCTTGCTGCTTTAATTATACGTAAGATATTTTTACAAAAACAAGTAACCGTACCACTGTTCATGCAGGGTAAACCGGAAATACAAGTAGCTCATACACTAGCGTCCATCCCGACTTTGTCATCAGATTTAAGTCGGACCCTAGGCGTAAAGCTTGAAGATTTGCAGGCTCAAGGAATCATTGGAATTCAACAAGGTGGAACGACCCGTACCATCAAGTTGGAAGAACTGACAGGTGTCACTGCTCAGACGGTAAAGCGCTTACATTACATTGTCAACGCTATTTCACAAGATATGATATTATTTTTTACGTAATTTGGAAATTTAATATGTTAAATAATCATTTATAATTATCATTATTTCAATGTAATACGTTTTTCGTACATGTTATAGGGCTTGGTCACGGGCACAAGGGTGCATGGTACCCCTGCAACCATGGTCATAGACGCGGCTCAGTTACATCAAATTGCACAAGCTGCTGCTGCGGCGGGAAATTCCGGGCCCATTCCCATAACCATCTCCTCCTCATCCAATACTAACCAGTCTAATAGTAGTAATCAAGGAAATCAATCCAACGAATTCTCAGGTCTATCTACACTTCTGTATTAACTTCCCTTAGCAATAGCGCTGATAATTTTTTACAGCTATGGTTTTAAATAACTGCACTTGTAGCAGAAATCGGTTTTGTAGTACACATAAAGAAATACAGGGAAAACTGACTATCAAATGTCATACTAACTATCTCAACATTTTCGACTCCTCTGAATTGTAAACTTTATAGAGAGGGAATTGAAGGCACGCAGTATTTTCGTCATGATTGCTGCATATGGTATTCTTTATTGCCTGATCCCGTTTTTACTTCTCCCATCCCCATCCTTTTTACTAAAGTCTCAAGGTTCCGAACACCAGCAAGTATTTTCAATAGCCAACAATTGAACTTTAAATTCATCTCTAAGAAGGCATAGGCATAGGTGTTTCATTTGTACATTTTAAACGATTACAGATAATTTGTTTACCGTATAGCTTTGGTTTTACGGTGTTAGGTGAAATAGAGTAATGAAGTACATGTTTATGAGTAATCTTGCTAATATAAGTACTTATTAGTTATTACCTTATTTTTTTAAGCAAATTTAGCTTTTATAGAGTTTACCCTTTAGAGAAGAAATGATTCAGCAAAGGCGGGGCTAATGTTTCAGTTTTTAAGCATTAAATAACTTTTTCAATACCTCAGAAGATTGATTATTTTTGGAATCACAAGCGTTATTTTAGTTTTGAGAATCATGAACAGGAAAAGTTAGTTATTTTGGAATGAAAATATGAGCGAATTATTTGCTTTAATCTAATGAAGTCGTACAATTTCTCAATTTCCGAAAGCCTTTAAAATTACTAGGAACAATAATAAAAGAGGTAAAGTGTTGTTTGATACTTCGATTCGAAGTATACTTAGGACTTGTTAGTTGTATTTTCCCGTGCTGCGTAATCGCTCAGTTTGAATAGTAATAATGCAACGGGAAATGGAACAGTTTATTTTCCTTTTTGATTATTGTAACATCTAAATATATGAGAATCGGTACATCACTTAAAAGCTTTAGTAAGTTATTAAATAATTAACATGTTTTACATTCACTAGTAAATAAGAAACCAATAATGATTAAGTGTAAACTAGTGGTTTCCAGATGCTGTTTAATTACACCAAATCAATTTATTTTATTTCGTACCAAGTCCGTAAGTACACTGTGCCGGTTTTTGATTTGTCTCCTTGTTATGTTGGTTGAAATGACTGGAATATATTTGTTATTGCTTTTAGGACTGTGTTTGCTGGTAAATAGACTTGATAACTTGAAGTAAATGGAATAATGGTAAGATGACGATGATTTGGTATTGTAGAGCGGTTGTTAATTCCTATTTGAGTAATATTTGTGTGTACAAGTACGACCCTGTTAAGTTTTATAAGAAGTTTAGAGTTGGTAGCAACTTTATGGGGAGGAAGAGACAATGGAGAAGGTTGGAACATGAACAAAAATTATGGCTTTCACTTGTTAAAGTTTTTAAAGCTGGTATACAGATACAGATATATATATATAAATATATTATAATAATAAATTACTACTGTAATGTTTAAATTATTATCAACTGCAGAGTTTTAAGTAAAACACTACTAGACTAAATCTGTTACTTATAAATATATACACATTATATAATATATATACTTTAAAAGATAATGGAATATTATTACTTATTTATGAATAAAATATCAACTTACTATTATCAACTCAACGAGACGAACGAATTTTTTGTTCGTTTTTGGAACTAATAATTATTAATACACAAGAATTCTTTCTACAATAATGAACTTCTACGACGTGTGCCATTAAGGTCAGATGATGCACTCTCGAGTTTTTGTAGCATGCGGCGTAAGTATGTATACTGGTTTATGCATTTGTGTTGATGCTGGTTGAATATTCACAGAAGACACGTAATAATTATTTAATGCATTTCCGTTTTATAAGATATAGCTACCGGAGTATTGCCTATACTTACTCACTCCTGAATTTAAGTTTGAGTGTGAATGGGTTGTTTTCAAATGTATCTTTATCTTTGGTTTTTTATTCATGCAATAATATAACTGGGCGAGTATTCTTGTGTGTTAGGGTTAGGGCTTCTACGCGGGCATTGAGAGCAACTAGGATTCTTGCGTTTGCAACACTCTGTAGAATGAGATTCGCCAGTTCCTTGTTTTAACTCTTGCGGTGGACTATTTTTACGTGAGCTATCGTCTGTCTTAAAGTTATCGCGAATGTTCTGCATGGTCCTGTGATGATAAGCAATGAAGGCAAGATGGAGGAGCAGGAATAAGAAAACAAGTATGTAAATCACAGTCCAAAGGCTTAAGTTGTATCTTTCTGTGAATTCCGAACCAGAAAACCAATTATTTTCATTCTGTTGCGGACTGTCGTTCTTTTCCCA
This sequence comes from Spatulosminthurus flaviceps, assembly GCA_034693705.1. Taxonomy (NCBI): domain Eukaryota; kingdom Metazoa; phylum Arthropoda; class Collembola; order Symphypleona; family Sminthuridae; genus Spatulosminthurus; species Spatulosminthurus flaviceps. Next base: position 2,214 of record JAQFXU010004256.1, on the reverse strand, counting down.
CTTAGTTTGAGAATAACTTTCGGATATTTTTTTCAAATCTTCTTCATCTCCCTGAAGGTTGCCAACCATTTGTTTTTGCTTGATTGTCTCATCTTCAAACTCGTGCAAACTCCCTGAAGCAGTTTTGAATGTATCTTCGGATTTATTTTTTTTATTCTTATGATTTTCCTTTCCTAATTCACTAGCAACATGTTGGAGGAAAATGTCTTCATTGACCACCATTTGTTCCTGGACAGGAGAGCCTACGAAAGCACTTCCAACTGAGGTAGTTCCAATTCGAGGTGAGGTAATCTCGTCTGCTTGACAATAGGAGTCACTAGAATGTGCAACTGGAGCGTCTGTTAAACTTTCTTTCGGTTCTGTAATTACAGGGATTGTTTCCGTAGTAGATTCATGCTTATTCACCGAATGCTGAGTTGAACTATGACCCACGGATATTTTCTTACTTTGTGTTGCGTCATCTACTACGTTGCGCTCAATCTGGCTGGTAACACTCGCCTTGCTCTTAGAATCCGTCGGTGTATTAGTTTTCCGAGATTTCTCAAAGATGCTTGTTTGCGTTGACCCATTGAGTTTTTTACTTCTCCTGGTATTTGTTTCAGCAGATTTTGTCTGACGGCATAGGGACGTGGTTGAGGTACACGAGGAAACTTTTTGCACACGAGTTTCACAGGATTTTGACTTTTTATGGTTTGTTTGACTGACTTGTTGGCAATTGTCTTGGCGTTGCTGGCCGACAGATGTAACAGAATTGCAACAAACGTCGATGAGTGAAGTTCTAGAATCACTGGTTAAGGAGCAGGCACTTCCGCATGGATCACATGTTTCAAGACAATGCTGTTGTATGGAGTCGAATGGTTCTGTCCAAAATACGTGACTTGCCATTAACCATGTCTCTGACGATACAAGCTTTTATTTCAGTGTGTTTATAAAACCTTCTCGAAGTATATTTTAAAATCTTTATCTCTATAAAATATATGGGGTATAAAAATTTACCTCTGATTACTATAAATAAACATTTTGCAAGAAGGCAGATCATCCTTCAATTAGAGAAAATGGATTGATGTTTACAGGAGGACACCCTAAGCAATTAACGGCAGGTTTGGGCCCGGCTCTCGGCTCTCAATAAAACTTGCAATAATTTATTTCAATTTCAAGAAGGGGTGTAGGTGTGACCGCGATTTTTTCTTTTCGGGTTCATCCCGAAAATGATTGAAGGAGAACAATGGAGTACATTTTGATGTGGCAGTATTTTTGATTTTGTCTTGGTACAACATTGACATTTTTGAGAAGGATACTCGATCTTTAATAGTAATAAAGTATTATTACCGAATGCTGTTATATAATAATAAAAAAGTATTATTACAGAATACTGTTATATAACAATAAAAAATAATTATTATTACAGATTACAGAATACAGTTATCTCCTATGTTGTCCGAGAGTTTCAAGTTTCCTCTAACATAACATACTAACAGTAGTCTGCCAATAAGCAAAAAGAAAACAATTTACATTTTCTATCCAAAAAATGTTACGTATGTTTCCCATTCCAATAACCATTTGACCAGTATAATATATATACTGGTCAAACTGGTGGAGTCCGCACCAACAGCAGCAGTAGTCAGTCAGTCGGCAAGGACCGGCGGTCAGGGAGCTTTTCGAGGTTTAAAGTAAGTGGATGCTACAGAGCAGAGTTAGGTCTTATAAATAACAAGCAGTTACGCCATCCGCAGATGCGGATGGGAACGTTCTCAGTACAGTTTGTTTTCAAGATTGAAAACAAAGTTGAGGCAAAAATGCAGTACGAAGATGCGCACAGCAAAATAAGAATAATAACATTTTTATTACAAAATCCGATTTCAAAATAGTACTAAGCCTCTAATATATTTGAAATAAGAAAATCCTTAATTGAAAAATTTTATATTTTTATAATTATGCAATTATTCTGAAAATTCACTCAAAAATCACTTTTTGCAAAGCGCACGATTTAGTTAAAATATAGAAATACTGATTAAGGGTACTAGTAGCCCTGGAGGTCCCATCACCTTTTCCAAGGACGTTCTTATTTGCGCTTAAACGATTTTTGTGCAAATCTTTTTCAAAATCGCTTGGCCGGAACACCTTTTTAAAATGCCTAATCTTATTAACTAAAAGCTTCGTGTGGATGATGATGATGATGATGATTGTCGTCGTATATGTACATTACATGTTGTA
>JAQFXU010004255.1:0-13952 GCA_034693705.1 Spatulosminthurus flaviceps | reverse complement strand
GCGGCTTCTTTTGCCGGTGGCCTGATTTGCCCTCGGCCTTTTTTCCCGTCTGGACTGTTTTTCCCAGGTTTCCTTTATAGCTTAATGTAAGAAAATTTCACCGAATGAAAAGAAATTTTGTTCAATTTTTGGAAATAATGCCAAACTTCAGGAAATTTTTTCGAATTTTACGGAAAGCATATTTTCACATCAAGTTCCTATGACATCCGAGATTTTGAGAATATCTGTCCAAATTTGATAGCGCGGGCGTAATTTTACAATTTTACCCATGCCTAAAATATTTCGATCGTCGATCAAAACAATTTTAAAGTTTGTTAACATTTTGAATAAATTTTCACTGCTGCGTGAGTATTTTGAGAGATAAATTTGTCCACTAAAGCTTACATAGCTTTATGATTCCAAGGAAGAACAAAACGTACCTTACCGTTGGGTTCAAAACCGGTGGTCCCCATCTTAACGTGTGTAGTTTCCAAGTTATGGAGGATTATTCAAGCGTAAATGAAGATTTAAGAGGAAAGTTGTGAATTGAAGTTAAAGAATTCTTGAGGGGGTTAAGGTTGATGGAAGTTTTTTTTATTTAATTTGAGGAAAAAAGTAGCAGAGGATATAACTTGAAGTAAAATATGATTGTCTGGATAATAAGAAGAGTACACAGAAAGGAAAAAAATGTACACATTAATAATTACAAATGACACTGAGTAAAGTTGAACTTTGAGAGTACAACAAGTTTTTGGGTATTTGACCAAAACTCTAGTCAAGGGATTTAAAACTCCCATAGAAATATTGCCCTGGGTCCATAAAAACTTTGGGAATTGAGAAGGTTTCCTGATGACAGTGAAGGATACACCTACCTCCAAAGTGTTTAATTAGTAAAAGAAATATTTTCCTATAGTCTTGCCCTCAGGCTCCATATCCTTTACGTAACTTCTCTCTCTCTCGACTCCTCCAATGGATTATGTATACCTTTAGAATAATAACTAGGATCACCCTCACGTTGCGTATATATTTCCTCTCTCTCTCTCCCCACAAATTCCCCACACACATCTAGACTCTCTCAAGTAAATAATTCATCTTAAGCATTTCCCAACTCCTAATCTCACGATACCTTTTTCTTTGAATTATTCCAGAGCACGAGAAAAACCCATACAATTACCGGAGAAGCATCCAGGAGCAAGTAAACTGTACTCCAGACTCTACAAACACACACGTCTCCATCCAATTTCTATTTCCCAATTCAACGCTAAAACTTCCAAGGAAAAGTTAAACCTCAAAAAATCCAACCTCACAACAATAAATCCCATAAAATATCAACTCCCCGAGAAAATCATCGATTCATCCCAAAATTCAAGTTCTCAATTCTAGCTCAATCACCACCAAAATTCACAAGACTACCAAGTCCCATCAAAATTTTACCGAAATCCCACCTTCAAAAAGCATCAAAATTTACCATCAAATTTTGCTACCCTTAAAACGGCTCAAGAAATCAAATCATAAATTACTACCCTAAAATACCTTGAATTTTGAAAGCCTTTTTCTTCACACTCACATTTCTGGACAAGAAATTTGTGTTTGACGGAAATTCTAGCAAATTTTTGCCCCTAAAAATTTGCAAACAAAAAAAGAAGAGGGAAAAAAAGGAAAAATTTCATCCTTTTAAGGTAACATTTTGGTTAAAAAAATTACCCAAAAAAGGATAAATTGTAAAAACTAAAAGAATCGGAAGAAATTCCATGTTGGAAAGTAAGAAACACGAGACATTTACTCCCTGTTTCTTGGAGTAGTCCCAAGCTGATTATGATGATGTGAGTGGTGTCTACATGGTGAGCAAGTACCTCCATGGAAATCCGTCCCTTATCCGCAGCCCGTATTTTCTACCATCAATATACCATCATTTGCCCTATGTAACCCCCTTCGTAAAATATATATGTATTCACAGTGAAAAAACTACAGAGTGTTACCTACAAATACCAAGAGAGTTCACACCGATGTAGTCTTGAAAATACACGCACCAACTAGCATTTTATCAAGCTCAGAAAAATTTTCCCTCCTGTGAAAAATCATCGTATGTACAAAGCAAAGGGGCCATTCCTCTCTCTCTCTCTCTCGCCTCTTCTGCCCCAAACCTCCTCACAGCAATCTTTCAACTGTGTGGAACAAGTCAGGAGAGAAGAGTCAAACCGTGAGCATTACTCACGTAGCAGTTGGAGGAGCAGGTCCTACACGTCCGCTCTCTCACCACACTCACAAACCATAAGTCCCAATAATTGGGTTCAAATACCAAAGGATCCATACCAGAAGGGCCGAAATTTTTTCTAACTTTCCAACGTGCCTACTTAAAAACATTAGAGCAAATTTCAGTGAATTTCGTGCCGTGCTAAAAAACTCTTGTTGTTCCCAACAAATGAGGAAAACGTGCGTTTCTCCCTGGAAATTCCACTGGATTTTTACCTCATCTCCGAAGAAAAGGATGTTTTCTCTCCGTTTAGTGAAAATGTAACGGAAGCAACTCCAATTCTTTGAAGTCATCCAAAAAGTGAGTGGACTTTTGCAAACAAAAAAGCCGGACGTTTTTGAAAAAAATTAACTTCCGTAATCTTGGAGATAGCCTGAAATTCTATCCCCGGAATCTCCGGAGCGGAAAAGACATTATTTTTTCTTGTTTCTTTTACTACAATTTACCTTGAGGTCCTATACTGAGAAAATTGTTCAACCAAGCCTGGGGAAATTGTCGAGATAAACTCATTTCACATTATTTGTTTTCACACATATACAGAGATACACACGAAGACAATAAAAGTTTCTTTCCCTCAACTTTTTGTTCCTCCAGTGAAATTGAAGTTTCAAGGAAATCTGACCGAGTGGAACTTTTTTTGAAAATGTGACTTTCGTTGACTTTTCTTATGTTGGAAAAAGCCCTGGTTTTCAAGGAAAACTTACTTTTTTTCCACTGAAATGAACACTAAGAAATTTAAGAACAATCTTCAACTTTCCTGGAAGCTACGAATGTAATTGGGAAGTTACGTGATTTTTTCTATGCAAGAAGACACCAGCTTCCGGAAAATGAGGTGGTAGTCCAGAAAATGTGGCTAAAATATTATTCTCATTGTTTTGGGAAACGTTCATCAAAGTACAGAGACAACCTCGTCCTTGTTTTGCGTAAAATTAGGGAAAGGACAGAAATCCGTTTAAAGTGTCAGAGAACTTGGTAAATAATTGGTGAATTCAGCGGATTATAACCCACACGTTGTAGTAAAATTTCCTGAAAAATTTTCAGCACAATTTCCATGGAGAATTGTTCAATAATTTGATGTTGAAATTTTACCAGAAGTTTGTCCCCACTTTCTAGCAAATATTTTCTCAATAGTGAGAATTTTCAAGATTGTTGGAAAATTTTGGGGAATTTCCCTCGTCAGAACTTAGGAAATAGTTTCGACGGAATATTTCAAAATATTTTCCTGAACAACCCCGAAAAGTGCCGAAATCTCAAGTCTCGAAAATGAAGTGACTCATTGTGTAAACTGCGGCCAAAATGAGTTCATCCCGTGAGAAAAATCCTGGAAATAAGAGGAGTCGCTATAAATGTGAATTTCTACCACTATTAACTCCAGGAGGAAATTCCCTCAGCCTGCTCAATGTGTTCAAACTGCAATTTCTCCTCACATTGTTCCTCCTCGTAGGAACGGAAGGCCTTCATCCGCCACAGTGTCAATGGAGTGTGTACCAAGACATAGAGCGCTTAAATTGCATCTCCTCACCTGGCAGTAGTTTAATTGTAGAAGATGAAGTTTATGGCATAGGCCCGGAACATGCCAAATCCTTAACTGTAGAGTGTCTCTCCCTCTCCGAAGAGGACGATCACACGTCCAAGAGTGGACACGTCCTTTCCCACGGAATTTTTATGTCCGTCGCAAATTTACGTGAATTAACCCTCGAAAATTGTCGCATCACCGGAATTACTCCCGGAGCCCTCTCATATTTATCTTACCTCCAAAATTTAACTATCCACGCCCAAACTAGTCTCTCCTGGCCCTCGTCCTCTTCCCTGGACATCAAAGCCGGCGTTTTCCGAGGTTTACGGGACCTCCGCTTCCTTGACCTTTCCACCACTAGTCTCAATTCTTTACCCCACGATTTCCTCTGTCTCCCTTCACTCCAGCATTTAAATCTAAGTTCTTGTTTTTTGAGAGACTTCCGTACCATCGGGATCCTTCCCCTTGACCCCACCAATCCTCAAAATTGTCCCAATCATATTCGTATTTTGGACTTAAGTTCCAATCATTTTAGTCTCCTTCCCCCCGCAACTTTTGCCTCTGTCTCGGAACTGGAAGAACTCCATTTAAATTTAAATTCCATTACCATTGCAGCGGAACGTGCCCTTTTGGGGCTCACTCAACTGAAAATTTTCAGCTTGGCCGGGAATCAGTTGACTTCCTTACCCCCCGAATTTTTCAAGGATACCCGTCAACTAAAAGAAATTCATCTTCAGAATAATTCTCTGAGTGTGATAGCTCCGGGACTATTCGCAGGATTAGAACATCTGGTGGTGCTGGACCTTTCCCATAATGAATTAACCACAGAATGGGTGAATGGAGAAACTTTCCGGGGCTTGGTCAGGTTAATTGTATTAAATTTAGCCAGCAATGATCTTACGAAGATCGACCCGGTTTTATTTCGAGACTTGAGTAGTCTCCAAGTGCTCAATTTGGAGAATAATAAATTGTCGGTGATCTCAGAAGATGCACTGAGTGGGATGTATAATTTACATACACTTCTCGTGTCACACAATGAATTGAAGCAGATTGACTCGTTTATATGTAACGGCCTCTTTGTGTTGAGTTTCCTAGCCTTGGATAATAATGGGATTGAGAAATTGGCGGGAAATAGTTTTCAAAATTGTTCTAATTTGATTGACTTGAATTTGAGTGGGAATAAATTAGAAGAGATCCCCAAGGCCCTATCTTCTTTGAGCCTCCTCAAAACGCTGGATTTGGGAGAGAATAAAATCTGGGATCTTCGCAATGCATCCTACGAACATCTCGGGAGTTTATATGGTTTGAGATTAACGGACAATTCCATTGAGACTGTGCCTGCCTCGGCTTTTAGCCATCTCCCTTCCTTGAAGATAATTAATTTGGCGAAGAACAACATCACCAAAGTCGAGCCCAGCGCCTTCGATAATACTCCGAGTCTTCAAGCCATTCGATTGGATACAAACAAACTCAAGGAAATTACTGGACTTTTCCGGAACATCCCAAACTTATTATGGCTCAACATTTCTGGGAACAATTTGGAAAGATTGGAGTACACTGATTTCCCGCCGAGACTTCAATGGCTGGATCTTCGGTCCAATCAGATTCGACTTTTGGGAAGTTGTTTGGACGTGGAAAAACAGTTGCGCTTGCGCAATTTGGATTTATCCAGGAACGACCTCTCAGAAGTTGGCAGCTCAAATATTCCGGACTCAATTGAGAATTTAATTTTGAGTGAGAATGAGATCCATACAATCTTACCATATACGTTCTTCCGGAAACCAAACTTGACCCGAGTTGACCTTAGTTACAACTCTTTGACGAAGATCGATCAAAATGCGCTCCGATTGTCGCCGGACAAGCCAACAGCAACGGAGATACTTTTGGGCCACAATCCTCTTTCTTGTGACTGCACCATGCAGTGGCTTCAGAATATGAATCGGGAGGTGGGTCATTACCCTTTGATTCAAGATGTGGATGAGGTCAAGTGTTCCTTAAGTTTTGATCGAAACTCCGCCCCCACCTCATACCTGAATATTGCGGAGACTCAATTTCTATGTAAATATGAATCCCATTGTTTCTCTGCCTGTTCCTGCTGTGACTTTGATGCTTGTGACTGTGAAATGACCTGTCCCCAGAATTGTAGTTGTTACCATGATCAAGGTTGGGCATCAAACCTGGTGGATTGTTCGGGGCATGCCCAAACAATAATTCCAAGGATTCCTATGGATGTCACGGAACTTTATTTGGATGGGAATGTTTTCCCTAGTTTGGACTCTCACGCATTTATTGGTCGACGAAATTTACGGAGTTTATTTTTAAATGCTTCCCGGGTTGAAGTAATTCAAAATCGGACTTTCCATGGCTTGACCAATTTACGAGTGCTTCATTTGGAGAATAATTTTCTTGAGAAATTAGAAGGTTTCGAATTTTCGGAACTGGAGGACTTGCAAGAATTGTATTTACAACAGAATAGCATTTCGTACATTAATAACGAGACTTTTGCAAATTTAGGCCAACTTCAAATTTTACTTCTGCATGGAAATAATTTTGTGAGTATGGAAATTTGGCAAGTTTTAACCAATGTTCCAAGACTGAGTCAAGTGAGTTTGAGGGCCAATGAATGGACTTGTGATTGCTTGTTTACACTTGCTTTTAAAGACTGGCTAATTGAGAATCGACAGCGAGTGGTTGATGCGAGCCAAGTACAATGCGTTGACCAGGGGAAGAACAGTTCGGAATTGATTGTGGTCAGGATCTTGGACCAAAGAAATCATAGATGTTCGGAAAGTACGGACTTGAGTGTGAGAGAGCCCAAGAAGGGAGAAAAGGGTATGGAGGAGTATGTGGTGGTCATTGTGACTGTGTGTAGTGTCCTAGGGCTACTGGCTCTTCTCAGCGTAATTGCATTTTACTGGAGACAAAGTCTAAAAGTTTGGGTCCATGCTCACTGTGGACTACGTCTCGGAACTTGCAGTGAGGGTCCAACGGAGAGAGACAAACTCTTTGATGCTTTCGTTAGCTACAGTTCTAAGGACGAAGCTTGGGTCCGACAAGTTTTGGCAGCTGAATTGGAAAGACATGACCCTCCTTACAGACTCTGCCTCCGATATAGGGACTTGCCAACTGGAGGCACCTACTTGGCAGATACCATTGTCCAGGCTAGTGAAGCTTCCAAAAGGACGGTCCTCGTTCTCTCACATCATTTTCTCAAAGGTAACGTTTTCATTTCTTTACATAGCTTCTGCTTTTTTCTAGCTAAATTACTCCAATTTTTTCCTAATCAACGGATTATCACCGCCGAAATACAAAAATCACTTTTTTCAGCGGTTTATAAAATATCGAGTATTTCCCCTCATTATTAATGCAAAACTTCACTTTTGAGAATAGAAACTCAGTAAATTGTCAATTAATTAAAATCATTCCAATATTCCAGAATTCAGTAACTCCATTAAAATTCCTCCAATGTTTGCTTAAAAGCTCTCCTTGGTTGAAGAATAATTGTTAATTTAGACATTAGACAGTAAAAAATAAATGAGCAATTAACGGTTTAATTAATAAATTGATCCAATTTACCAATTTCATTTTGTTATTTTTCTTTCTCATTTCAGGCGAGTGGAGCCGGACGGACGTTAAATCCGCTCATCATTCGGTGCTGAAGGACCGAAACCGTAAAGTGATAATAATCCTCCTCGGAGACCTTCCCAGTAAAGATTTGGACCCGGACATCCGGCTTTACTTAAAAAATCACACTTACCTCAACTGCGAAGATAAGAGGTTCTGGCCCAAACTACGCTTCGCTCTACCCGACGTTAAAACCAAACTCCCCTTATCCCGGGGTCTCCACGTCCGAACCAGTAACTCCTGTCACACAAATGGAGTGATGAGTATGCGGAGTAGTAATTGTCAAGCAGCCCCACCACCCCCACCCCCTAATACAATTATCCATCATCATAACAATTCACCCCCACCCCCTGCACCCAGCTCCCACCCACCCCACCTGCCCCCCACACCCCACTACCATCAAATTAATTCCAATGGGATGACAACTCCTTTAAATAATCTCAATGCTGTTCATGGAGGTAGTGGTCGCGGGTCCTCCATGACGAGGTCCTCTCAAAATAACAGACATCCTAGTGTGGGAAATAGTGCGAACTCAAATCGACATGTGGCCATCCATATTTAGTGACTTTTTTTCCTCTCCATATAGACTCTGCCAAAGTGTGTGACTCTTTTTGTGTACATACCATTGTGAATAGCGAAGAAGTGCGTATTAGATTATAAATGTAAATATATATAGAGAGTACAGACGTATAGGTTAAGACAGAGTATTATTATTATTAAATTAGAAGAAGAAACGCGAACCAATTGAATATTTATAGCCTGGAGAGTACCATAAGGCATAGAGTGAGAGAGAGAGCGGGAATGCGGAAAGGTAATAATTCTCGATTACCAAAAGTGAATACATTTGCCTCCCCTACGCGTATATATATATTTATTACTATTAGTGCTATCACTCCATGTCGAATCCATTTCTTCATTTATTACTCATGCCCATCAAAACCTTATCTCATAATTCTCCATGCATTGTGAGAAGAGGTACTCTTCGACACTCAAGACTTCCTATCTTATTCCTTCAATACAATTATCCTATCATTCAAAGGACATTTTTCACCTCTATAAACCTACCTCCAATTAAACTATTTTCTCCAATTCAATTATAATAACCTTCAAGAAACTAACTTGCCTACCTTCGCACCACAAAATGACACTAGCACTACAATTGGAATTACGTAATTACAAATTCAAAAACTCAAGATTGCAATAATTAATCATGTTACTTTTTTTGCCGTGATCATCTGGTGGCTAGGAAAATACTGAGAAATTTCAATACAAATGATTCTATAATGTAACGCTGGGCCTCAAAAAGACCTAGAGAAATTTGCATGGAAGACCACGCAAGCCAAAAGATTATTGTAATATTTAAAATTCCGCGTTATCTTTACCAATTGAATGGGATGCCCTTTCTCAATTGAATTTCTCTATGTGTATTCTTTGGAAAGGGCTAATTATATATCTGATTGCTCCTTTGCTTTGATATACGATATGAGCCACTCTTTGAAATCAGTCACCAAGAGACATTCAATCACAACTCCATTATATTTGTTGATGTTTATAAGAAGATCCGCCAATATTATTCTCTATCTATCGCTGTGCGGCATCACAATGCAAGGATGCCTCACAGCAAGTCAACTCTCACTTTCTCAATTCTCTCTCCATGTCCTCTCCTCCAAATATGTCCTTTTGTTATGCGTATACATTTTTTTACGTTTTCTCTCTCTCACTCTTTCGTGTCAATTCATTGATTTAGGACGTGTTATTCAAATTACGCGCTTCAAGGATTTCTTTCTTGTGTGAGGAATGTTTTTTTTAATTTCCTTTGTCAAATTTTTTAAAAACATCTTTATAGTATTGACTTGGCTTTTTTCCCAATTGGTAAACTATTCAAGGATGTAATGTGAGAGGGGAGGCTTTTGTTTGGAGATTTTTCGTGGGGGGAAGAGACTTTTGTAAAATTAAATACCGATGATTTTGATGATGTATATCGGCAAATATTTATATCATGTGTTTTTTATTGTAAATGTAGCATAAGAAATTGAAATGGACTGTTTCTATGATAATTAAATGTAATCATATTCAATAAACAAGTTAATGCATATGTACTTAAAACTATATCCACGGCTGAAATAAAAACGAGTTTTGTTATAATTACACAGAATGCAAAAAAAAATTATATTTCAACTGCACTTTATTTTCCATAAGGATTGATTTGAAAGGGATTTTTTTATTTTAGGTGACCATATGGGATGGTAAATCGCTCAGTAAGAATTTGCAATTTAAATTTGACGCCAAAATTTGTGATTCCTTTAAATTCTACTAAGAATTTATAGCATCCGGTATATTTTATATTCGGGTGAATAGTATAATGAAAATTTGAAAGTGAATTTGAAAAAAATCAAGCGATAAAATTTTCATTGATTTATGAAAATACGAAATAATATATGTACGACACAAGCCGAGCAATCGCAGAGAAATGTATGGGAAATTCTCATGGGGAAGTAATCAGAATAATTTAATTTAAGGTTAAATTTTTGATACAATGGAAAAAAGTGGGCTTTTGACAAAAGAGACAATTTTTCTGCTTGAGCTCATTTTGTGTCATTTGGAGGGAATCCCCCGTTTGGCTTCATTAATCTCTAATAGGATTTATAAAATGCACACCTTTCTCCCTTTTTCTCTCTCTCTAGAGTAGGAGTAGTCTTATTTTATTTTTCTCGGAGAGTGAACAATAGGAAAGGATTATTTCTTTTGAGGATTTATGATTTCTAAGAAGGAATTGCATGGAGGAAAAAAGGGGAAAGTGTGCTCGCGTGTTGAATGGCTAGAGGATATGGAAGTGTCGTAAATACATTTCTGAGGGAAAGGAAATAAATGCGGCGCTTACGAGAATCTGTAGGGTCTAGGCGAAATTCACTCCTACACCGCCTCCTCCCTCATTTCTCCTATTTTTTCCCGCCTTTAATACAGTTCTCGCTTCCTTTGCAAAAATAATGAACATCATATTTACGGCCTGGCGCAATTTCTCTTCCAAGTCGTATATTTCCTGGGCTCTTTCTCACATGGGCTACAGTATTGTCATTGGGCTTTGGAAATATATAGGGGAAAATTTTGTTTAGGAAAAAGTTATGTGTGTATATGTCTGACTGAGTGAGTGAATGAGTCTGCATAGAAAGGAGAAAACTCATTCGAAATTCAATTTGATTCTAATGGAAATTTTATATTCACACGGACATGAAAGACACACATATATTTGGGACCTAAGCGCCTTTCCTTTAAACCCTTTGGATTAATCCACTTCCCTCCCGCTCCATTACTTTGTATTAAATTCCACTAAATACATTATTGTAATACCTTAGAATAATTCACATGAATTACCCTATACGACCCTCTTATTATTATCCGTCACGGGGTTAATGCTCATCCTTAATAATGTCTTAATAGTCCCATAGTTTTGGATTCAGGTCATTTATAACAACTACTACTAATATCCAATGTACCAACGTGTGTAACCCAGTAGTATAATTTGCAATGTAATTTACTAGGGCGTACTGTATAATGTTCCTCTTTGATTTATATACGCTTTTATATCTTAACCATGCCCAAGTGTATGTTCAAGTTATACGGTGCGCGTCTTATCCTACCCACAGTGCCTTAAATGCAGAGACGCAAAATAAGATTTTTTCTAGGGGTCCCAAAATTTCGACTGTTGATTTTTAATTTGGTAAAAATTACTCTCTTGAAAAATATGCTATTTACAGCCACATATAAAATAAAGGGGCTATCTTTTTTTACCATTTAATATAAAATTGATACTCTTCTTAAAAAACAGGTTACAAAATAAAGAGAACATTTTTGTTATTTTTGGTGACGTCACACCCCTTGGAATTTCAATGGGACATTTAAGACACCCCCGCCCTCACATAGGTTCCTATCACTTATGACTTCAACACTATAAAAGCTTGCATATATTTCTATAGGTACATTTTCTATAATATGTGCATAAGGAATATTTTCACAATATATACGCTATACAGTACGCAAATATAGGGTCATATAAAACGTGCTATTTCAAAAATAAGAATTTATGAAAATTTTACCAGTGTATTTATTCACACCAAAATGGATATCTAAAAATTCTATATGATATACAGCACTGGTATAGGTAACACGTGCGTGTGTATTTATGATATACATTAATAATAACAAGAAATTATTTGGCCTGTTTAATGCTCCCAGCGTATAAAATAATATGCGTGCAAAAAATAAACGGAAAATGTATATGTAACATTAAGGAGAAAACTCCTACATGCCATAAATAATGTAATACACAATCTAACTAAAATGTATATGCATCCCATTACATAAACATCAAATTCAAGAATTTTACGCATAAACTCTAATACTTTAGCTTTTACCCTAAATACCCCTCACACGCATATGTGACATTAAAACAAGGAATTTCTTCTACAACTACATCCCATTAGTTTCAAAATATACACCAAAGCCCATATACAACAATAATGTAAACCTTGTTTCCACAAAATTTGCGATTCCTGATAAATTCCCATAGAAAAATACATAGCTCGTTATGCTCTCGGATAAAAAAACATGTTGGAGCATATTTGAAGGCACTATATAACTCCAAATAAAGGTACATGTGTGAGATAAGCAACGGACGGAAATGAAGGAATGCCCTTAAAACATACGTTATAGCATTTGAAAAAAGGGGGTAGACAAAAAAGTAAATATCTTGAATAAATATTTGAGTATATATTTTTATGTGTAAATATTGTACATATAGAACATACAAGTAAATATGTATATATTAAACCATAGAGAAAATGAATGGTTGGAAATATAATGGGCGAGTTTCGTGACTGAGTCTAGTTATTAAAACCCATGCATTACCTTAACATTAGATTCTATGTTTGTGCAAAAATTCCTTTCTTAAATGGCTATGGAACATTAATCATAGGGTTAAATGGGGGAGATGGGACTAAATAATGGTTAAGGTTGTTGAGTGCAAAAACGTGTGGTCAGTGCAAGTGTCACTGGAGCAAGTCGTGATTTTCACAACCTTTTTATTTCCTTTCGATTTGTATCATTTCTATACATTGAAAAAAATTATATATTTAAATACATAGCCTTATTTATACGTATATGTGTGGTGATAACCTCTGAGCGATTACACTTCTCACTCATGTAATAAACCACAAGTGCCATTTAGTATTTTTTTTCACTCTTTCACTTTTTTTCCATCCCTCCCTATAGTAACATAATATTATAACATTGTCATATCCTTCTGTCGTGTGGTAGAAAGTGAATTTTGAATTGATGTGAGAATCACTTTATGATCCATAAATTACCCTATACAGTTTATTATAAGCATATGAGATTAACTATGACTCGGAGGGATGGCGGAAAAATCCCATGCTTTCCATAAGATACCATCGGACCCAGCAGCATCCATTTCTTCATAGGAAAAAAGGCACACGCTTGTGCAATATTAGATATACAGCAAGGACCATTTTTTGTGTGTCTACACCCTTTCATTCTGATTGTTGTTACACAATCGCACAAAATCCTCATTAATCATTAAGTATGTCAATTTCGAGTACTTTCCGTTCTGACATGTAACACAATTTGGGCTCAAACTTTGTTTTCCTTTATCTACTTATCATGATGCCTATTAATTTTTAAGGACAATCCAAGGAGTTTGCCTCCAGGTATTTTTTCAGTTTTGCCCTTTAAAATAAATTATTCCTACATAGCATGTCTCGCGCTACCGGGGCTGTGACAGTTTTGAGTAAAATTTTGAGTGACGTTGAAATTATACAATTAAATTATTATTTTCCACATTTGGATATTTTGGGCTAAATTCGTGATGGCCATGAACCTTGTTAAAATTTCGGGTGGAAATTAATGGGACGGGAGAGATTGGTCTGAATGGAGAATTTTGACGGGAGAGAGTGATGGTAATCGGAAAGAAAGACTAGGAATTTCCTCTAGTTCCAGTAGCTGTAACAAGGGAAGGAGCGATAAAAATCCCACGTTTCACAACTTGTCATAATTAAATCAATACACCTTTTGTATAGCAACACACTTCCGCTTGGATACATGGGATAGGGTTCGGTGTAGCATGTATTGCCGTAGAAATTTGCATGCTCCGTTGAAGCTCTACTTACAATCATATCAAATGGGACTAGCAGTTGATGCTGAAATCTCATTAAAATATCGGATAAAACAGCAAATTTTTTACCGATTTTAATGGTTAATTTAGTTATTAAAAAATTAAGGGCAAAAATTGCAGACAAGTTTTCCAGCTCTGCATTTGTAATTTTTAAAAAATATTTACCATGTTTTTCATTTCACACGGAAATCGCAACCTTTTTTTACACTCAACTTGGTTAAAGTTGTTGCAAATTTTGTGGCGCAGTTTTTCAAATTTTGCGCCTTGGACACTTTGGAAAATTTACGCCAACCCTAATCCTTGCTTTAAATGCTCTGGAATTAAGAAACTAATGTGCGACACAATACAGTTGGGAAATATGAATGTTAGTTTTACAATAGGCACATACAAAA
>JAQFXU010004254.1:0-13956 GCA_034693705.1 Spatulosminthurus flaviceps | reverse complement strand
TGGAGTCATCTCTAATCTTAAGTTAGTTTTATTTTAGTGACAAACTATATTGAGCCGCCTAGAATAGTTTTGTCACAATATGATGCATTCCATCATACAATTTTAGAAGTTCAAATCGCACATTCAAGACCACCTAACATGTAAGGGTCACTACCCTTGTTGCTCTCATTGCTTCCATTTTCATTGTCGGACGAACCACCTGGTTTCTTTACTTGCTTCGTGCCTCCTTGGCATGCTAAAGCAAACTTCAGTTCTCGCATCATTTCTTCATAAACGGATACCTTAAAGTTAGGCAATATATTTTTTTATTTGCATTCCAAAAATGTTACTAGTAATCAATTTAAATCCAATTTGCAACTTAACGAACCCCATCGGTTGCAGCTAACTCTCGGGATTTCCAGAAGAACTCTGTGAAAGCTAATACGATGGCAATAATGCATCCACCAATAAGGACCACAAAGACTCCTCCCACGTTTGCTAACCTGAGCGCTTTCACACTATCAGAATCTCCACCAACCTTAATCCATAAGATAATAATATTCACAGGTTGCTCAAGAAATATCTACTAATACTCGTATTCCAAGGGGCACAGCAATTTTGATCTTACAGGGCATTGATTCTCCTTGCGTTGTTCTTTCCACCACTTTCGTTTGAGCTCATCTAGCACGCCAGTTTCCTGCAGTCGTAGGATTCCGCTGCTAAAAGCTTGTCGATATTTAGAGCCTGCATGAGAAATTCATAATGTTATGAATTCGCATTCAGATTCGCATTCATTGTTATGAATGCGAATCTGAGCTGCAGTTACTTTTTAGTGTGTACAACATAAATATAATCGTAGTACCTTTTTTCAGTGCGACACCGTATCCTTTACTATCCAAAGGCCCTCCGACTTGGGACAGTTTACAGTTTCTCTCTACGTTATACTCAATTGCAGTGGACTCCATAAAGAAAGCGTAGTTCCCTTCTCCTTCTGCAACTCGCTTTAAACCTTCGGAATTCTTTTTCATAAATACTTTATGTTTCTTGTTCATTTCAACCATATTTTGCCAAATATTTTGATGTATGGGAAAAGGTGAATTCTAAAAATGAAATTTTATTTTAACCATTAGTATGATTACACTTATAATTAAATCTTAATTATAAGTGATGTCACCCTAAAAAAGGCTGCAGTAGTTCCAGTGTCGACACAGCCATATTTGGCTTTGGTTTGTTTAGGTAAATCTTCCAAACTTCTGATACTAACGTCTAAGTCCTGAACAATAAGAAAAGTAGCCAGATTGGCAGTGTAAGATGAAACCATGATCAAGGTAAAAAACCACCAGATTCCGGCTATCATTCGGGTTGAGACAGCTCTGTAAATGTTGGTTAAAACTTTAATCGCATCTTTTTACCTGTAGATAATAAGACAAGGAATTTTTGAAATTTTTATCAAAAAATTGGTAAGAAAATCGAAACTAACTTTGGTGCAATGTCTGAACCTTGCTGCATTATTGAACCAATGGTGAACCAAAAGCTATTTAAAAAAGTAAACTGGTTGTGAAGCTCATCAGGATCTTCAATACAAGGATGAGGGTTATCCCATTCGTATGGCGTGACTCTGTAGGAGGTTAAAGTTTATTGTAATAATACCCCTGCGTATAAGCGTATTCTGACCAGTTGCTTGTAATAAGTAAGTTAACCTCGCAAGAATGAAAAGAATGACGGATACTCCGAAAAAAGAAAACGCCATGTAATACCAAACGTCCAAGGAGAACGGAAGCATGAAAGAAAATAAACTCGGAGGCTTAGCAGATGGCACTACATATAGTATGGATATACCCAAGTTCATGAAAGGCATGGTAAAATCCACTGCTTCTTGTCTCTCCTTGTTAATGGTCAAGTCTGCGACAACGATGTCAGCAACCTAAATTTTAAAAAAATCAATCGATTCAAAAATATATTAGTTAGTTAAAAAATTAAATTTTACGAAATGGTGAACCAACCCCATCCATTATTTCACGTATCATCCCATCCCATTCTCCTTTATCCTTGTCGAACTTGCCGTATTTACCGTCGTTGACTGGTTTCACGATGTATTTAAAGCCAAGCATAAGAGAAAGTCTGTGGAGAAGATCTACGGCAAAACCTTCGTACCTGGCATTCCCTTGTAAGGGCACATCAGACCTTGTCCACATGGTCATTGGATCAGTCTGCAAATGATTCCTTATGCATAAGCTACGGCAGAAGTTTATGAAAACTCCTTAGCATTCTGTATTCAATTACCATGAAAGTAGTGACCACTAATGTTCGATTTCGTAAATCCATACCCGTTTCATTTTGCTCAGCTTCACTTGCACTAAGTTTAGACCAGTTGAATTTTGCAACAAACTTTGAATCCCATGCACCGACTTTCGTCAAGCCCTGAAAATGCCGGAAGTTGAGGGGATTAGAACTTTTAAACAAAATAAAATTAGTTGTTTGGTTCTATAAATATTATAATAAAATTGTGGACGGGTAGTGGGAACGTAACCAAATTAATAGAATCCCATTCTGGGGCTTGAAACCTAACCTAAATTATTAGAATCACTTTCTGGGGATTGAAACCTAACCTAACCTAAATTATTAGAATCACTTTCTGGGGATTGAAACCTAACCTAAATTATTAGAATCACTTTCTGGGGATTGAAACCTAACCTAACCTCAATTAATAGAATCACTTTCTGGGGATTGAAACCTAACCTAACCTCAATTATTAGAATCACTTTCTGGGGATTGAAACCTAACCTAACCTCAATTATTAGAATCACTTTCTGGGGATTGAAACCTAACCTAACCTCAATTATTAGAATCGCTTTCTGGGGATTGAAACCTAACCTAACCTCAATTATTAGAATCACTTTCTGGGGATTGAAACCTAACCTAAAGTAAATCAAGAGAATCAATCTGGTGATTGGAATCCAACTGGAAGCTCCGATCGACAATGTAGCTGATTGTGAGTAGGATAGTGGATTTTGGGATAGTGGAGCGAGGTTGAGAGCAGTATACTGAGGAGAGTGGCGAGCATAAGTGTGCAGCCCGAGCCGCTCACCTCTTTACTTCGCAATTGTTGCTAATTCTTTCTGACTTTCTGACTCTGACTTCTGATAATTCTTTGTGTTTAGTTATTTCCAGTTCATTTGTGTTGTTTTAGTAAGTGGCATGATTGGAGAATTTAGCCTTATTGTTAGCCGCTAATGATATTGAATGAAGCTTACACCCTTTATTAGTATTTCAATTTTTAGTGATTGACGAATCACTAAAACAACGAGCCTAGTAGAAATGACCCCGTTGGCTCGCTCGTACCGCAGCTTTATTTTCACTGCGTCGGGATTAACGTAGGCGGGATTGGTGATGTCGGGATTAATGTATTCTCTTGTTGGGAATAACGCCGCGGGATTACGTCTGGACACGGTTGAGCCACTTGGTAATGTAACAATTCAATTTACTGCTTGAAAATAGCTCACACTATGTAAATATGATTAAGTAGTTGACAATTTTAATGCTGAAATTGATTACTTGTTCTCGAAGCTGAATTACGTCGAAGCTGACATCAGTCCTGAAGCCAGAGGTATTAAAGTGAACCAACCCAGTGAGACCTTGCATTTGAACCATTTTCATATAATTAATGATGGAGTATCCGTACTGCCAAGTATCCGAATAGTCACAGTCTAAACTCTTTGTATCGATGGTTTGATTCAGAATGTGCAAAGCCTTGCCAAAAAGTTGCACTGCGTCGTAGATTAACGCGATGTCAGTCTGAAATTAATTGAGTAAGATACCCATCTAAAATCTTTCATCTATTACCGACCACGGATAAAGGCAGCGAGAGCTGTGAACTGGGGAATTGTGAAATTTTCCAATCTAAGATTTATTAAATACGTGCAGAAATGAATTTCATACCCGTATCATGTTAGCATGTGATGTTTCATATTCCATTGAAAAACCTGGGATGTAGCCATTCCTTCGGGGAAATGATTCATCTTGATCCCTAACATAGTAATTTCCTCTGCTGTTAGACACCCTTGCCAAATCACTGTTCATAGTGAGAGAGGACCATTCCCTAAGGACACTTTGCATTTCTGGCTTGTCTGGGTCGACTATTCTAAACGCGGTAATATTAGTTTCCGCGTACTTGAAATGGTTCAGATCCACCGTATGTAGATCTAAGGATGTGATGATGAAACTAAATTTATACGTCATAATTCCCACTTGTTGAGCTTGCTTGAGGATGTTCCCAAGTTTCCGGGCATCACAGTCTATTAAAATCTTCCGGATTTCCGTCTCACGAAGTATTTCGCGGAATATTCCTCTTTTTAATCATTTCAAGCTTTTAGTAATTAATTTTCTTGGACTGAAATCTATTTTTAAATGCAAACTTGTACCTGCAGTCTTGACTAGTAGGAAGGAGCTTTAAAATAGCATTGCGACCTGGTGGAATCGATCCTTTAATCAGATCCTGTAACTTAAAAAGACTTTCTTCGTCTTCATAAATGATGACGTAGGTGTCCCAACCAAATGCTTCCACTAGATCATTTATTGCCTGAAATCAAATGTTTGCATTAACATCTCATTGCTTCAATACACCAGTAAGAAAATATTGTAGGGTTTGAAGTGTATGTTATCACAACACTTTTGTAAACATATTGTTGCTTTTGGCATTTGAATTATTTGAAAGTGGTAAAAATAGTTATTATACCCTGCTAAGTGTGCTTGGATGTGGATGGAGATTAATGAGATAGTTTTCCTTCCGGATACGGTAGTCCCACTTAGTCTCTACATGAGGCATTTCATAAGCGTCACAAATACTCTGGACATGGCTTGCCGATTCGTGAGTCTGGGGTCCGAAAACGGCTGCAATTCCATCTTTCAACATGCTACAAACTTTGTGAAATACAAACGTTTTGGATTCCATTAAAAATCAACAGTAAAAGTAAAAGTATACAATAGTAATTATTTTTGATAATATTGATTTTATGATTTCATGCAAGCGATCAAATAACGACCTTTGGCCGCCGCTTGGAACGAATTCTCAGGAAGAATTCGGTCAAATTGAGCACTGAAAATGAATCTACCAGTTGCTGCACTTTCTGTGTTAAACCGTTCCACTGCATGTTTGAATGCGGCCTCCTCAGTAGCGTCATTTCCATCAAACAGACCTCCTGCGAAAATTTCCCAGTAAATAGTGTTATTAATTTTTGCGTTATTTACACTTATCCTTTGATACTTTGAATTAAACAGGAAACATTTTACACCAAATTATTTTATCTTCAAGGGTTTTAAATACATTATTTCGAATTTCTTACGAACCAATTTTAACCATGTCTGAATACCCCCTTGGGGATGAATAGGGCCCTTCGCCATATATCACTTGAAGTTGAAGAGCGAAACCAATGAGACAAAAAATACTGACATTGCTGACCATTGTCTGTTCCACAAAAAATAAATCGTTTGTACTGAAGTTAATGGATAATAAAATTTGCTTAGAAATTCAAGATACGACAGAAGTGCATGGCTAAGTACTTGTGGGGAGGTTAGAACTGCACGAAAATAGACCTCAAACGATTCTGATCATTAGAGAAGACCTGCATTGTACGAAATTGCGGTGGAGCAGGAGGAATAAAAGTATTCTATGTATAATGTGTTTATACGACTCCTAAGCGAATTTTCGTGTGTTGGTATGGGAAAGAATATGTAGTGGAGGCTGTCCGCCAAAAGATAATCACACATAGCCCGCACATAAACCATTATGGTACCCGATAACGAATTCATGCACTTGTAGTGTTTATTTATGGTAACTGGATTCACAAAGCCCCATGCGTTCCTGCGTAACCATCCACCTGTCCCCCTTCAATGAATTCTCAAATATTATTCCAGAGATCAAACATGTTATGAGATAGAGTTTCACCTTGTGCAATAACAAATTTTACTAGATATTTCACCTATTATTCCTAAACAGCTAAGGAGGGAAATTTCACCACGTGGGGTTAAACATTTACACGCATATTTCACAAGATGAAAATAGGTACAAGATTAACGGTATGAAGAGAATTTTGTAGGTAAACTGCCAAAGGAAATGAGAATGAGTTTGTAAGCATCTCGTAAACTAAAGAGAAAATGAGGGAGAAAGAGAAGAGCCTGCATAGAATTTGGTCTAAAAATAGAAATGTCCTGTGAGGCGACGTTGGTTTACTTCTAAACAAACTGACAGGTCGTCGCTTTGGGGCTGGCTTCTCTTGCCAATTCTGGTGTGAGATGCACTTCAACCACACTATTTATTTTAATAATTATATTAAATGCTTTCACAGGTTTAGCTATGATAGATATTTATGGTTATCCACTACTTACCACCGCATACTGTAATTGCATATATATTTTGTGTTAAGTATAGCATTTGGTGTGTTCACGACCAGGGTGGGATTCATATGTTTCTGATTTACTTATTTGACATTAGTATAGCATATAGCACCGAAAAATTGCATTCACATACATATTATAAATAATAATTTCTATTCTTTCAGGCCGTTTCAGCTAGTTCTGTGAGAATTTAACTGCACTTATGTAGCTGTTGTTTATGAGCAGAAACTCCGCTAAAAATTAATAGGTAACCAGGTTGAAAAAAACTCTAATTTTAAAATTTAATTTTTAAAATGGGAAAAAGTAAAAAAAACTTAAGTTGGGTTTGACATGTTTTGGAATTCATTTCATTGTGTTTCCCAGCATCGCTGTCATAACTTGTTATTGAGTACACAATACAGTTTTATTAAAGTAAATGCATACAACCAGATTGATTTATAGCTAAAAAATTGTAAATGTTTAAGGTGGGGGCAGGGAATGGGAAACGTTAGTAAAGATTTAACTCTGTGGTCACTTTTTCCCCTCCAGCTCCGGCCATATTTTCCCTAAGTATAATAAACGACTTTCATGATTGATATAAGAAATGCTTCGAAACTCACAGTCAGTTCAGTGGTGTTGAAATGATTTTATTGAAAATATTTCGCCCCACTAATGCTTTAGCTTACGTTTACACGGTATCAGAATTTTTAAGGGCATAAAATAAAGCACTGAATATGATTTTGAATCACTTTCGATACTGGACTAAACGAATCTCACTTCACTAGTGTACTAAAAATATATAGAAAGAAAAACAGATAGCTAGTAAGCTCTTTTAGGAATCGGCGATATTAACTACTTCTATAGAAAGAGTCAAGGCGAGACTCGGTGAATTTAAATTGCTTGTTCCACCAAGAAAGGATTGCTGACTTTTGCTTTATTGCTGTCGGTTCCGCTAGAATTGCTACATGATTTTTTTACAGCAGGTTTTGTTCCTCCCTTGCAGGCTATGGCAAACTTGAATTCTGTAGCCATGACTTCCAGTACCGACAGCTGTAATTTATTCAGCAGAATAGTATGAATAATAAGAAATTTCTGTGCAGATTTTCCCACGTGTTTACAATCAATGCTTACCCCTTGGTCTGAAGCCTGCTCACGAGACTTTAAATACAATTCCCAAAATGCTAGCCCTACTGCCATGATACAACCACCTATAAGAACCACGAAGACACCACCCACGTTTTTTAAGTTGAGGGGTTTCACACTGTCTCCATCACCTCCAGCCTACCAAAATAGAAATAATTAAAGCAAATAGACGGAGACGGAACCGAAAACACCTTGTACCTTGAATTTTATCATATAAATGGACCTACCGCACACTGGTTTTCCTTCCGTTGCTCCTTCCACCATTTCCGCTTCAGGTCATCCAAAACACCAGATTCTTGCAAGCGGAGAATCCCGCTGCTGAATGCCTGCCTATACCTTGAACCTTTCTTGAGCGCGATAGCGTACCCCTTACTGTCCAATGGTCCACCAACTTGTGCAAGCTTGCAATTTCGTTCAACATTATACTCAATACCGGTAGATTCCATAAAAAAAGCATAATTTCCGTTGCCCTCAGCTACTCTCTTCAAACCCTCGGCATTCTTCCCCATGAATACCTTGTGTTTTTTATCCATTTGTACCATATTTCGCCAGATTTTTTGGTGAAGGGGAAAAGGTGAGTTCTGAGTAAACAATACATACTTCCAAGTGCACACATGATTCCCATTGACATAATGATAATTCTTGCACCGTACTCATTGTTTTCACCGAGATTCAATTTACCCTGAAAAAAGATGCAGTGGTCCCAGTTCCAACACATCCGTATTTAGCTTTATTTTGATTAGCCAAGTCGTCGAGACTTTTGATACTTTCATCTAAATCCTGCACGATAAGGAATGTAGCCAAGTTGGCTGTGTAAGATGAAACCATGATGAGCGTGAAAAACCACCAGATTCCTGCTACCATTCGAGTAGAAACAGCTCTAAAGTGAAACAAATTTATTTTCTGGAATAATTAAACTCCCAATGGAAAGTAAATAACTTTGCAGCGACACATGAATTAATTACTTAGGAGCAATATCGGAGCCCTGTTGCATAATCGAACCAATTGCAAACCAAAAGCTGTTCAAGAATGTGAACTGATTATACAGTACAGTTGGGTCTTCAATACAGGGATGAGGGTTGTCCCATTCATAAGGGGTGAGTCTGCAAAGTACTTTATTTTGTAGTTTTTTTTGTGATTCAACCAACCACACCTTTGCCTTAACTTCTCTAAAGACTTCTCTAATTTCGTGAAAGAAACAGATCATACCTAGCAAGCAAAATGTGAATGACTGCCACCCCGAAGAAAGCAAAGGCCATGTAAATCCAAACGTCTAGGGAGAATGGTAGCATAAATGAAAATAAACTTGGTGGCTTCACACTGGGAACAACGTACAGAATAGAGATTCCAAGATTCATGAAAGGCATCGTGAAGTCTACAGCTTCTTGCCTCTCTTTATTTACCGTCAAGTCCGCCACTGCTATATCAGCAACCTATGCAACGCACCGTTACTACAATTCTTACCAGATCTTCCATTCGTGATATGGCATGATTTTCTAAATTTACGAACTGTTGGATCATTTTTACCCCATCCATGACTTCTCGAATCATCCCGTCCCACTCCCCTGTTTTCTGGTCTGGTTTCCCGTACTTGCCATCGTTCACGGGCTTGATAATGTACTTGAATCCCAATGTAGCCGATAACTTCTGGAGCAGATCCACCACGTAACCTTCATACATCGCATTACCCCTTAAAGGCATGTCGGATCTTGTCCACATGGTCATTGGATCAGTCTGCCAAATCAACCCACTTAAATATAAGCTAAAATAACTGTGTCTGTTATGGAAGCGAATCTAAACGACTTCTCGTGTGTTTGATTTAGGAAAAAAATTAAGTCGTACCATAAATGTTGTAATTACTAATGTGCGATTTTTCAAGTCTAAAGTTGACGCATCCTCAATTGCCTCCACGACTTCTTTCTTCTTCCAAATTATTTTATTGACAAACTTAGAGTCCCAAGCTCCAATTTTTGTCAATCCCTTGAACATAAAAAACGGATAATGAAATGCGTATTTTATGAGAGATGTTCAAATGCTGATTACACTACCGTTTCTTTAAGTTGAATCACATCGAGATTAACATCTGTCCTGAACCCTGAAGTATTAAAATGCAAATGTCCCGTGAGGCCTTGCATCTGAACCTAAAAGAATAAAAACGCTGATGATTGTAGTTTCATCTATTTTTGGAGAAACAAATGTAGGAAATTTTTACGTGATTTAAAAAATAAATACCATCTTCATAAAGTTAATAATAGAGTATCCATGCTGCCAGGTATCGGAAGAATCACAATTCAAGCTCATAACCTCAACAGTTTGAT
The DNA here is from genome assembly GCA_034693705.1 of Spatulosminthurus flaviceps. NCBI lineage: Eukaryota > Metazoa > Arthropoda > Collembola > Symphypleona > Sminthuridae > Spatulosminthurus > Spatulosminthurus flaviceps. The sequence goes on along the minus strand of JAQFXU010004254.1, from coordinate 4,144 downwards.
TCAAAATGTGCAAAGCCTTGCCCAGTAGTTGTACAGCATCATAGACTAATGCAATGTCAGTCTGTAGTAGAACAATGATAAACGACAACATTTAGCATAATGCTTATTAAAATTTAACAAAAACAAATATGCATGACTGCAGGCACTAAACCACGGGGGGGGGTACAGGGGGTACAGTGTACCCCCCCATTAAAACTCCAGAGGGGTACAAGCATGTAGTCTGTACCCCCCCCCCCCAGAAATTTGAAAAAATGATGAAAAATGTAGTTTTTTTACATCATTTTCCAACAAAATCTACCATCTTGAAATTTTGCATATTTTCTCAAAATTTCCGCCAATTTACCCAAAATTTGTTTAAATTGCCCATATTTATCGAAATTCTTTCCCGAAAGAGTAGCGTTTCCGCACGTAACATATGATGTGTATAAAATTCAATTTCCGGAGGGCTTTGTACCCCCCGCTCGTGACTTCGTAGTTTAGTGCCTGCATGACTGTGCATGTAAATTTATTTACACTCACCCTAAGCATAGTTGTATGAGATGGAGATGCCTCGTAAGTAAATCCTCCGAAAGCATTTCGTTTAGGGAACAGACCACTGTGATCTCCGGAGAAGAAACTCCTCCCAGCAGAAGTATCTGTCAAAGGGCTCACGCTACCCCACTCACCCATAATAGTCTGCACTTCTGGTCTCTCTGGATCAACTATTCGGAAGGCAGTAATATTTGCTTCAGCGTACTTGAAATCCTCCAGATCTACTGTGTGCAAGTCCAAGGATGTGATGATGAAACTGAATTTGTAAGTCATTAGTCCTACTTGCTGTGCTTGTAGAAGGATACTTCCAAGTTTCCGTGAGTCACAGTCAAGTATAACTTTGCGGATTTTTGTTTCTCGAAGAATTTCTCGAAAAATTGACCTACGGGAATAAATAGTATTTATTTAATTGGAACCCAAGTTTTATGTCCCAAACTTAGCAATAATTCGTTGCTTGCTTTAAATTAGACCAAATTGTACATATTTAACCTGCAATCTTGACTCGGGGGCAACTGCTTCAAAAGTGCTCCTCTTTTTGGCGGTGCGGATCCTTTAATTAAGTCTTGCAGTTTAAAAAGGCTGTCCTCATCCTCATAAATTATCACGTACCTGTCCCAGGAAAAAGCTTCCACCAAGTCGTTGTATGCCTGCCATATAAAAATTTGGTACATAAACAAAAAATAATTCAACTCCAGTGATACTGCGTTCGATAAATATACCCAGCTCAAAGTGCTCGGATGTGGATGGAGGTTGATAAGGTAGTTTTCCTTCCGAATCCGGTAATCCCATTTTGTCTCTATATGAGGCATTTCATAAGCGTCACAAATACTCTGCACATGGCTTGCAGACTCGTGCGTTTGGGGACCAAACACGGCTGCTATTCCTTCTTTCAACATGCTACACACTTATAGAACAAAAAATAATAATTCACCCTAACGAAGTATCAGGAGCATTTTGACGTCTAAATGTATTCTTTGAAAGAATTTCTTTCTCTTCATTACCTTTAGCCGATGCCTGGAAGGAATTGTGTGGTAACATACGTTCAATTTGAGCCGTAAATTTAAATCGACCCAAAGGAACACTCTCAATGTTAAATCGTTCCACTGCATGCTTGAATGCTGCCTCTTCTGTCGCATCTATTCCGTCAAATAGCCCTCCTGTGAAAACATTTTTTCAGTTTCGGCTCAAAATAATGTTTTACAATTGCATAAACGTAAGTATATTGTGATTAGTATGAAAATAAAGTTCTTTTGTTAACACATAGACGTCCAATTTATAAGTTACTTGAATTGAATTAGGAATGGAAAAACGCGTACCAATTTTAATGCTGTCAGGGCTTGCCCCATAAGAATAGACTTGTGCCTGAGAGTAGCAAGTGAGGATGGAGAAAAGAAATAAACAAGTTACGCTGAGAGAAATTCTCCACATTTTTCTACCCTGTTGCACGATTACTTTTAAAATTCTTGCAATTATTTCCTTCATGTAAAATAACTGATCTTCACAAGACTACATGTAGAGATAGGACTGATGGAGCGTGTGTGGTTCAAAGAAGAAATGCTATTTACAAGAGATGGAAACAATTAAAGTGGTTATTAGTTCCTAGTAAAATTTTATGTTCCAAAAAACACATTTAGGGGTGAAAGAGAAGAAGCAGAGAAGAAGAAACTGTCAAGCGTATGCAAATGTGTAACGAATCTGGAAATTATATCTCCCGCATCCATAAAGCATTATATTGGATTACCCTACAGCCGAGTCTTCCGCCTCTGTGTATATTTACATGTTTATTTATGGTAACCCGATTTACGCATGCAGGCTCTTGATGCAAGTGTTTTGTCTAAAGCAAGTCTTCAATGAATTGGTAAGGAATTTTTTATTTCGAACCATTAAAAAAAATTAAAAGAATCTAAGAGGACTATTTTGATAATCAATGGTGGTTCTGGAAAATGGATCAGGAGTCACAGGATTCCTGTCAGGGGTAATTTAATCGAAAAAAACGTTTTAAGTTTGACGGTAAGGATCGTCATTATTTGATGTAGGTAACCTGCCAAGAGAATGTGAATGGTCTTGCAAAAGGAAAAAGATCCTGAACCTGAATACCAATAAGATTGGTTCCACGGAGCTAAAATTAGATTTGTCCTCTTGTCAGACGACGGCGGTACTCCTCTGCTCAAGAAGTTACATTTTTCTTGCGGTAGCAGACTTACACAAATCGGTCGGGTAGTCAAAAGCATCCACGAATGTGCATTTCCAACCTGAACAGTTCTGGCTTTTGGCATTCTCAAGTTTTTATGTAATGGCTATATTAGGTTTTACCTGTAAACCAAAAATCATGAATTTGTCTCGTATAAGATGCTTGCATCTTGTCAGTTACGTATGTGACCCTTCTGCCATTTAATAATGATATTCCCCACTGTACTAACTGTACATCAGGGGACTTTATTGTATTAACGACTTTCGCCCTTACAATAATTTTCTTTACAAGTGTTTATACGCTGTTATGGATTGTTGTTATGTCTTAAATCACAAGTAATTCGGAGTTTTTCTCTAATTGGGCCAATGAATATGGCAAGCAAGCTCAATTTATGAGATATAAATACAGCCGTACCCTCTCCCAGAATTTATCCGATTTTGAGGCATTCAATTAGAAAAACTACAAATAGTATGGTGGAAGCCATCAGTCATGCTAGACTTTGCGGCATTCAATTGCTGCTGTTTGGAAAGGTGATCAGATTGTGAGGTGATAGTAGCGTGTCAGAGTGCCCCTTCTGCATCACACATGTGATTACACATCATGGACAGAGTCCATTGCTTCTGCGTGAGCAAGACAACAACATTAAAAATAAAGCAGTCATATCTTCTCTACTTGTTGTGGTCATTTGTTCTCTACTTCTTGCGGTCATTTCTCCTGCAAAATTATATATCATTTGTCGCCTAAGATTTGTGGGACATTTGTTGCGTTCCCGCCAAAAGTCATTTAGTTTTACTTTCTTACGGTCATTTGGCCTTCTCAAATAAAAAAGACTAGAAAAAGGCCATCCGCGATGCGGAAGGGAATCTTTTCTTGATGACGATGAGATGATGACATCTTGCGACCATTAAGTATTCATTTAGGCATTGCCGGTTTTGACAAAATGATTCGTTTGGTAACAAAAAGTGACCATGTGCATAAATTGTAAAAAATACATTAAGGTATTGCCCGTTTGGGTATTCCGGGTGAGAACGTTCTTTTCAGCTCCCCCAGTTCTTGATAAAGAGTGATTACGCATTTATAAGATGCTTGGCAGGAAAGTCAGTGGGTGAAAACTGATTCCGTGCAGTAGTACGTTCTGCCCGGCCTTCAGCCGAGCTCTACTTTTAACTTTAACTTTTAGCATTAACTTTGGAAGCTGTTTAAAAATGAAGAGGTGATCCGGAGTCCGTCGCGCGTCACAACCGCGCTGCTCTTCTCCCGTCACTCCCGTGCTCCATCAATGAATGGTTATTACATTACTTGTGACTGTTTTGTTGCCCTCTAACAATACATAACAACACAATACTCTAAACTAACTTCAGATGGATTTTTCCTAAAATGAACCCCCGACCTCAGATTCTGTGTTGTTGTCCAGGATCTTGT
>JAQFXU010004253.1:0-13957 GCA_034693705.1 Spatulosminthurus flaviceps | reverse complement strand
AGTAAATACCATTCACCGGAAAAACTTCGCAAATGAAGGATTTCCATGAGAAATAAGGTCCAATGCATAGTTATTATTATGGTAGGGCAGGCTCAACATTATATTTCTTATTTACTGACAGTATTTATTATGATAATGTAAAGGACCCACTGTTTCTATTGAAACCAAATTAATTAAGAATCGTGGAATGTTTGTTAAAATCACATGATAAAAATCCTTTATGGTAATTTGTGGGATTGACAATGCATTCCAGGTGTAATAGAAGCAAGTGTTGGGGCTACAACTTGTAGCTCAAGATAAGAGCCCAAATGATACCTTGCAAAATAAAAACCAAACGAATTACTGCTTCCAATATTAGTTGCCTATTGCGATTATTGTCTTTTACTTTTCTTTAAGTTTTCAACTACATTCGCATAAAATATAGATTTTTCATATATTCTAACTTGTAGCAAAAGGATGCCATCTTAATGTGATAAAAGGGGAGTTTCTTGCAACATTAGCAGACCGACACCAAAATTCCCACTGCTTGGAGATAAAGTCCACTCAGTAGGAATTTAGGTCAGGTCAATTTTGAGTCGATGGTGCTGTCCAAAGGAACTGCAGTTTGAAAATTTTTTGCTCCATACATTTGTGTGTACGGATATTAAACGGGGGAAATGTTACCCATGCATAAAAAATAATTTTGAATCCAAATTTTTCTACACACAGGGATTTTACCATAATCAATTACACTTGAGAGGTGCAGTATGAGAAGGTGCTGTAGCCCAACCACTGACACAGATAAAAGCTGTAAAGATAATGGAATGACAATGACAAGCAAACATTTGACAGGGCATCGGCCAAAGAGGATAATTATTTATACAGAAAGAAATATCTCAAAATGCAGGTTATGTCATTGACCAAAGTGTATAAACATTAATGCAGGCTTGGCAACTAAAATTCTATATCCGAGTTCAGCAGATAAAATTAACAACAATTCTCACATTGTTTTTTAAAGGTACAATCCAATGTTAATAGCTTTTTATCTCGTTGGGAATGACCATTTATCTCTTCTGCCAAAATAAAGGTTCTTCATTTGCATTAAATATCACGGCAGAGACTTACCATTGCACTCAACATGACTTTTTCCCATGGTTTTAATGAACCCCTTGAGAAATTTTTCTGTGAACAGTCCTCGGTTAAACTCCTCACGAAGGCTGCTTGACCACAAGAGGTATTCGCGAGAAATATGAATTATCCTCCGCCCCTTATGAAAATGACTCAATAAGTTCTGGTCAAGCACTTATTTACCGGATTGTGATTAAAATTTCGGGGAATTTCATCAAAATTTAGGGAAATGTGTCATTGTGAATGAAACTGCCACTTTTAAGCAAAATTTTAATGACAATCTGTTAATACTAGATTTTCATATTTTTACTCCAATTTTCAAACGTAAAGTTAAAATCTCAAATTGAACTTGCTTAAGATTTCTTTTGAGCCCAAATGTCTTTCTATTGGGTTTAAAAAAATAATGGTAGAGACAGAGCAATATTTATCGCACGTACGCATTCACAATGACCTAAATAATCATCTTGGGTTTTCTGTTGTGGCTCTTTGCAAAAATCTTCATGCAAACAACAACAAGTGTTGGCTTTTGTCGTCAACTAAGTAATATTTGTTTTCTCAATCCTCACTTCCGTGCCTGGAACTTAAAATATCCTTAATTTTAGTAATAATTGCATTTGAGTAGCATTTCTAGATCCAAGCCAAAGTATCCATACATGGGTTTCATAAAAACTGATCATGGGTCGTGGAATTTTTGAAGTAAATTGAATACGCAGGTGATAAAACCAAAAATTATGTGTTCGTGGGATGAGGCATAAATCTCAGGTGCAACGCAAACAAGTGTTGAAGCTAGATATGGCCATTGACGTAGATCAAATGATAACAATAGACAAATGAGAAGCTCAAATGATAACAACATGACAATGACAAGCAAACACGATGGTTCGTACAGACCGAGATATCGGAAAATCTGAGTGATGTCATTGGCAAAAGTGTGCAAATTTGGTGACCTACCATTTAAAATGTAAAATTACCAGGAAAGTTATTCTCTTCAGCGATTTAAAAAAAGCAAATAGAATGAAAAAGTGGTGTGATAGTTTTCAACGAGTTTTTTCCTAAAAATTTTGTTCAGCGTTCCAAAAAGTAGCGAACACAATCAATAGTTCGGGTTTATTGTTGAGGATTATTTAAATTACGGAAATATTTAACTCCATTTTTAAAATTTCAAAGGAATTTAACGCAACAATTTGTGCACTTGTATTTATCATTTTCTGTGGAAAAACTAATGAACAATGACGCCGGGCAAAAAATGGAGAAAGCCTGGAAAATAACGTCACAAGAAACAATAAGGGTAGAAACTCATCATTGGACTCAGCATGCTTTGGGTGCTGGTTTGAATAAACACTTGAGATCTATTTTTGCAGGAACATTATCAAACTCAGATCCTCATCGGCCCCTGCAAAGTTGTGCGGAGAAGCGAATCATTCCCAACTCTTCTTTGAGAGCAAATAATTTATACCTTGAAAAAACTCTTCTCCATTTTATTTTCCAGCTTCAAGAATTATTGTTGTCTGCTGCTTGACCTTCCGGCATCTCCTGTAATCACTAAGAAGGAAGATTTGCACGTGCATCTGAGTAATCGTATCCGCTTGGGGAAAGTCCATCCGAGCAGTCTTCTATGGTGAGAGTATAACGTTGTGACATATTATTTTTTATAATTTTGAAGGATGATTTGACCAGAATGTAGGAGCATTTTACCCAAAAAGAGCTGAAGTCCGCCAAAATTCATTGAACTTTAGTGCAAATTAACGCGTATTTAGGATAGTTCAATAATTTTGCAGGAAATGAAACAGATTTTTTAACGAATTTGCATAAACTGTATTGGGATTTTTGGCCAAACATTAAAAATATTTTGCTAGTAAATGAGCCCTTTACCAAATGAAACTTTGACGAAAACCTTGGAAATTTAGAGAAACTACGGGCAAATTCAGCCAAGAAGTGTATTTAAAAATATAGAATAAATGCTAAGAATAGTGTGGGAACTTGTGAAAATTTGACGATAACTTTCTAGATGTTAGACGGAATTCTGATCAAAATTTTAGTAGGATTGGCAAAAACTAGAGCAGATTCGATCAAAATTAAGGGGTGATTTTGTCAAAATTTGTGGTTGATGTGATCAAAATTTGGGAAGATTTGACCAAAATTTTGGAAGATTTGGCCAAAATTTGGAAGATTAGACCAAAATTTGGGAAGATTTGGCCAAAATTTGGGAAGATTTGACTACAATTTTGGAAGAATTGACCACAATTTTGGAAGAATTGACCACAATTTTGGAAGAATTGACCACAATTTTGGAAGAATTGACCACAATTTTGGAAGAATTAACCACAGTTTTGGATGATGTGACCAAAATTTGGGAAGATTTGACCAAAATTTGGGAAGATTTGGCCATCATTTTGGAAGATTTGACCAAAATTTGGGAAGATTTGGCCAAAATTTTGGAAGATTTGACCAAAATTTGGGAAGATTTGGCCAAAATTTTGGAAGATTTGACCACAATTTTGGAAGAATTGACCACAATTTTGGAAGATGTGACCAAAATTTGGGATTATTTGACCAGAATTTGGGAACATTTGACCACAAGCTTGGGAGAATTCACCACAATTTTGGAAGAATTGACTAAAATTAAGACTGTTTTGCTCATGTTTAGTGGAGATCATATAAAATCTTGCAAATTGGCCAGAATTAAATTGGTCAGTATTTTGGTCTTAAAGATTTATTCATGTGTAGAATTAACACCAAAATTATAAGCATCTTTATAAAATTAACCTGAGTAGCATTTTTGGTTTGCGTTCGGTGTGAAATAGAAAAAGATGAGGATTCATTCACTCAATGCCAGATTGGCGTTCAAAAGGTAGGAAAGGGAGGTTAAAAAAAGCAAGCGTGATGGTTCGTACAGAATTCCCATATCAATTGTAGGTCTCAAAGATTTATTAACAAACAAGTTATTATCGTCTCTGTACAATTAAGTGGATTTGCATTTGGAAGAGCGACAGGTGAGGATCGACAGCCACTCGTTCATTGTCAGATAAGAGCTCAATGGAATGATAAAGAGCAAAATTTCTGTTAAACTTTGTAAAATGTTAAGATCGAAATGAAAATTTAACGCTATGGATCCTTTAATATTCCCAAATCCTTTACTAGAAAAATATTTGCGGACATTTTAATAAAATCAAAAATTTCAAGAATTCAGAAATTATTTCTGAAATTTTGTGCCCCTTTCTTATTCTGTCCATAACTTTACGCATTTATATCCGCGGTTGAAATGAAGCAACGTAAAAATGGTAAAAGTGGTAAAAGTGGGGTAATGCACTTGTAGAGTAGGAACGCATCATTGCAAATGAGCACACTTGGGGTGCTCATTTGAATAACCACTTCAGACAGATTTTTGCAAGGACTTTATCACACTCAGGTCCTCTCCAGCCCTTCAGTAGTTATTCCGCATAATCAATCATTCTTAACTATTTTTGCATGCAAATAATAATGATTGGAATTTTTCTTCCCAATTTTGCTTTCCAGCCCCAGAAATAGTTGTTGGCTTTTTCTTGACCTTCCTCCTGCATTCCCTTGCAAGCCGAATTGTACATTCAAATCGCATTGGTCCGGCAGGAAAAACAACGAAGGTGAGAAAAAATGATATCTTGAGGGGACATTTTATTGGATCTTGTACGTTGACCAATTAAATCCCAAGGTTTTTATTATTTAACAGGAATATCTAACTCTGCCGTAACTTCATTGAGCGTTCTGTTATAACATTTAAGGAAATTATGGGAGGAAATTCAGGCTCAAAGCTTTTCAGTGCGGGAACTGTTGCGAACGGAGATATTCACATTTCCGCCCCACTGACAAATAACGTGAACAGCCCCACAACTAACATCGTTCAGCCAAACCTGAGTGTTCCTAAGCAAGTTTACCAATTCCCACAGTACTCGCCAAACTTCTATGGAAGACAAGAACTTCTGAACGACCTTGAAAAGTCGTTGAGAAGTGTTCAAAAACTTATGGCGACTTTTGATAAAATGATAATTATTTCCGGATTCGGTGGAATGGGCAAGAGTGAAATTGCCAAGGTCCTAGCACATAAAATGAAACCCCGATTTAAATACATTTTCTGGTTCGAAGCACAATCCAGGAATACCTTGGATTCGGGTTTCCAACAATTGCTGAGTCACTTGAAAGGTCCGTTAAAAGAAGAAGAAAAGACTTCGTATTTCATGGCATCCCAAATTTATCGCCTCCTGGAGGAGCATTTTGCCAAGAGCCTCTTCATCTTCGACAACGCAGAGTTTCTTAAATCCGAACCGAATTCCTCCTTCGGATTAGAAGAATATTTGCTGCCAGAACTCCAATGCAAAAAACCTGTCTTTATCGTGACAACTCGGAATGATTGGAGCATTCATCAAAGGAAACACAAGTTCAGAATCATTGGTCTGAGTGAACTGAGCGAGGAAGAGGCAAAGGTGTGCTTTCTAAAATACCTAGGAATCCAGGGCCTGGAAATTCCTCGTTCCTTGTCTACCACAATCGACAAATTGGTTCACATCGTCCAGGGCCACCCCCTCGGAATTTCACTCATGGGCAACGAAGCAGCACGTCAAGAAAATGAAATATTTGGAGATTTGGAAAAAAGAATTTCCAACTATTTGCGACTTCTGGAAAATCAACCTTTGGAGAAACTGACGGGGCAGGAAAAGTACGACAGAAATCTTCAAGTCATTTTTGACGAAAGAATGAGGAAACTCGAGACGACCGAAACGGGAAGAGACGCGGCCAAGATTTTGAGTATTCTTTCCCTTTTGTCCCCAGACGAGATTTACGTTGGATTGGTCGACGGAATTTTCGCCAGAAAAATCTTCTACCCCCAACTTGTTTTTTATGAGCGTTTCTCGGTGGGTGATTGTGAGTTGCGAGTGGAAAGAGCCTTGAAATTGCTGCAGTCCAATTCCCTCATCAGAATCGAATCAGTCCAAATCCAGTGGGGTTATGACATTCGAACATTCGACATGATAAGAATCCACCGACTCGTCCAAAGAAGCGCTGGGAAAAGCAAATCAGTTCTTCTCCAACCAACGCACGCGCTCCAGTTGATTTCCGACTTCTTTGCCACCAACGAAGATAACTGTGATTTTCGAGGTCACATTTCATCAATAATAAAAATCCAGGAAGAGACTAAAAATATTTCAGAAAATTTGGTCGTGCTCTCCCTGATTTTTGAACTATCGCTAACTGCAAATGAAGAGAAGGAGAGAGTTGAAGTTGTCAGATTGCTCAGTTCGAGAGAATGGAACGCTGAGGAAAAACTTGTTTTGTCTTTGATGAAAATAGACGTAAATCCCACATCAACGGAGGAAGAAGACTTCAGGGAAATAAAAGAATTGATGTTGGGACTGCCAAAGGAATTAATCCGAATGGGGTGGATTCTTCAGCTCTGCACTCGAGTCTTACGGGAATACATTTATGACTTTGGTGTAAGTTTAGACGTTTAAAAATGACCGCGAATCCGAGACGTGATTTGCCTCAAATTTAATTTTTCCCAAAATTCACCCTTTCCAAATATTTTATTAATGATTCCGAAAAACAATTCTTGTCTTGGAAAGTGTAAGTTTCTACAATTTTGTCACGTCAGTTCAGATTGATTTCCACGTTTTATTATTCTTGATTGTTTACAATTCTTCTAGGAAGAGGATCGAAGGAGACTCCAGAGTTGGCTCAAGAAATGTTACGTGGAGTGTCCTTCAATCAACAGAAATTTCCCTGGTTTACTCAGATGTGTTTACACATGGAATAATTCGGTTGTTGATGCATTCGACGGGAAATTTGTTCTAAAGGTTTTTTCCAAAACAAGTGAAAGATGGATGTTTTGGCATGAAATGGTAAGTGAATGAATGGAAATAAAATTCAATGTTTTTTCTTATTTCCAAACTAATTTTTTTGGGCGGGAGCCTCAATCGTTTAATTCAACGGAAACTTTGAACCCAAACTTTCTTAACATTTCCTTAGTAACAATTAATTCTGGAAATTCACGTTCAATTTTCCCTCTTTAGTGTTTTCTCCGCATTGATCTGTTCATAGGATTGGTGCCGTTCTTTTTCCCTTCTTCCGGCGAAAAAAGTTTAATTGTGAAATCCCTGGAATTTCCAGCGAAGGAACACAAAATATTTTTTTTGAAACATTGGGCTGATTGTTTTGGACGTGAGAGCTAAATTATTTATAAAATTCTATTCTTCGTCACTGAGATTAATTTTGTACATAATTTGTGTCAACATTTTCTGCTTTCTGTTCCAGCCTGCGTTGCAAAACTCATTGGAAATGAAGAGATGAGGGAAAAGTTGTTGGCGACGGAGGAATTTCCTCGAGCATTAAAGGATGTAAGGTATTAGATCTTACAAAGGATCAGTGAAGATCCAGTTTATGCTCAATGGGGGGAATTAGAGAATCGGCACTATGGGAAATCAGACTGTGAGTGTGTATGTGTAAGATATGAGGAGGGAGAGCGATGAAAATAAACGTCTGTATAGTACCAGATCTCACAGTAGACTCCCTTATTTAATGCACTTTATGTTGGTGGGTGTACAGTGGGTGGTTTAGGGGTAAGGATCTCAGATCTATCCTTACAAGGACATCACCGAATTCGGATTTAATGAAATTACGCGGGAATTCGATGAAGAAATGGTAAAAAGGAGACTCGAGCTTTTAAAATGAGGAAATGTGCGGATTTCAAAGCCATCCTTGTTATTTCTAGGCCGAAGGAATTTCTCATCTGCTTTTCATCTGGTTGGAATTATTCTCAGCACACAAAAGCACGTACGAACGATTGGGTGAATTCCTGGATCGAATTGTGATTGGTTTACCCGAGTCTGCCCGTTCTGAACTTTGTAATTATTGGAGACAATATTTTAGACGGGATGTGTAAGTGTTAAATTCGAGTGAGGTTCCACGCAAACTTCAAAAAATCTTGGACTAAATGTTTTAAATGAAGATTTAATATTTTTACACTTTCAGATTCAAGGATTTATCCCGGAAACTCAGCAATCTCGAATATTGCTCGGCAGCAACAAAGTCTTGGATCCGAGCACTCACTCCGACACGATTTGAACGATTTCTACAAATCTTCCTCAGATGGATCAGAAGATGAGGGAAATTCTCCCGTGGATCTGAGCATCTCAGAAAGTGACTGAGCCTTCTCCGGAAAACTCAAGTCCATTTTTACTCACAAGTTTTGATTGTAGGAAAAAATATTTCAAAATGGCGTGAAAACCCAAAACCTTTTCCGTCAAATTCAATGAGTTTTGCACCAAACCATAATTTCTGTTTGCCATTTTTTATTTCTTAAGTAACTTTTGAATAATCAATGAATAAAAATTTGTTTGCTTCTGCACTGGGAACGGGGCAAGGCGGGAATATGCAATTTTTTATGAATCTTCTCCGGGTGAATTTATTTAGAAATATCCAATCAATTCACAAGTCAACTGTTTTTTAAAAATATCATTCGATTTGAATAAAATTTGGCTTATTCGGCCAACATTTTGAATGGTTTGAAATTCGGATCATGTGAAAATTTCGGGAAGTTTTAAATAGATTCAGATAAAAACAAATTTAGAATGAAATAAATTAAAAGCAAAATGGTTTTGAGTAAAAATAAATTCACATCGGAATAAACATGGCTACAAGCAATTTTGAATAACAATGATTTCGGGTGGAAAAATCCGATGATAATAAATTGAGGTGGAAGAAATTCCATTCAAATAAATTAACTACAAATTAAAAGCGAGTAAACTGAATTCAAATTGTAAGAAATTGGGATAACTATAAATTGGGGTAGAAATAAATTCGAATCGAAATAAATTCCGTGAAAATAATTCGAATCGACACAAATAAAGGAAGAATAAAATTGGGGAAAATAATGAATCGAAATAAATTCAAGAAAAAATTGCATCGAAATAAATTCAATGAAAAAATATCCGAATCGAAACAAATTCAGAAAAAATAATTCGAATCGAAATAAATTCAGAAAAAATAATTCGAATCGAAATAAATTCAGAAAAAATAATTTAAATCGAAATAAATTCACCAAAAATAATTCGAATCGACATTAATTTGAGGAAAATAATTCGAATCGAAATAAACTTTAGGAAAATAATTCGAATGGAAAAAAATTTGAGGAAAATAATTCGAATGGAAAAAAATTTGAGGAAAATAATTCGAATCGAAATAAATTCAAGAAAGGAAATTGCATCGAAATAAATTCATTAAAAAAAATTCGAATCGGAATAAATTCAGGGAAAATAATTCGAATCGAAATAAATTAAAGAAAAAAATAACCGAACCGAAATAAAATCGGAAAAAATAAATCGAATCCGAATAAATTCAGGGTAAATAATTCGAATCCGAATAAATTCAGGGTAAATAATTCGAATCGGAATAAATTCAGTAAAAATAATTCGAATCGAAATAAATTCAAGAAAAAAATATCCGAACCGAAATAAATTCGGAAAAAATTATTCGAATCGGAATAAATTCAGGGAAATAAATCGAATCGAAATAAATTCAGGTAAAATAATTCGAATCGCCTTAAATTCAGGGAAAATAAGGTAAGGAATTTGGATAGCTATAAAATCAAGTGGAAACTGGAAAGTAATGCAAAAGTAAATAAAAAATAAAGGCAAAAATAAATTCCGATGAACAAAATTTGGATGAAATAATCGTTTTGAAGTAAATTCACACTAAAAATGTAGGGCAAGGTTAATTTGCGAAGAAATAAATACGACTTACGAGTTGAATAGGACTCAGCAGCAATAAATCCGGGTTAAACTCAAACAAGACGGAAAGAAGTTTGGACCCAAAAGGTTATTTAAAAATAAATTCGGATCGGAATAAATTCGGCTGGGAAGAAATTCAAGAAATAAAAAATCTATTAAAAATAAAAACGGATCGAAATAAATTGTGACCGAACTAAATTCTAGGAGAAATAAATTCGGATCGGTATAAACCGGGGCAAAATAAAAATCAGCGAGAAGAAATTTGGATAAAAACCAATTCAGGTGAAAAAATATTCGGATAAAAATACTACGGATTGAATAAAATCGGTTAAAATTTAATTCGGGTAAAGAAAAACTTTGAATCAAGTAAATTCGGTTAAAAATTAATACGGGTAAAGAATACCCGGGTAAAATTATTTTGGTTCGAAATTAATTTGTAGAAAAATAAAGTTGGTGAAAATAATTCGAATCTAATGAATTCCGATTGTAATAAATTCGGTTAATTAAATATTCGGGTAAAAATAATTTCGGTCGAAACAAACTTTGTTAAAAATTAATTCGGGCACAAAAATTTCCTAACAAATAAATGAGATGAGAAGAAAGTGCGGTTAAAAATTAGTTTGGGTAATAAGATATTCGGGAAAAAAAATTCGGATGAAAAAATTTTCGAATCGAAATAAATTCATAGAAATGATTTTGTGTCAAAATAATTTTGGGCCGAAAAAAATTCGGAGAGAAATAAATTTGTGTAGAAATGATTTCGGAAAGAAATAACACCGGTTCAATGTAATTTGGCATAAACATAAATTACTGTTCAAATCAATTCATTAGATTTCACCTGATCAAAAAACATTTCCCGCCTTTTTAGACGCGTTTCGGCCAATCTCAACTACAAATTTTTACGTTCAGAAGTTTTCTTGATAACTAAAAATTGTTCATGCGAACAAAACTTAGAAAATGTAAAGAATTTCCCGGACGGAAAATAAGTTGGGATTATTTCAACAAGATCTCGGGATGTGCGAACAAAAAGTCCGATCAAGTCAAATTTTAGGGTATTTTGACCAAAATTTGGCTGAATTTAACGAAAATATGGGTAATTTTGAGTCAAACTTTAGGATATTTTGACCACAATGTCGGTTAATTTGACAAAGATTTAAAACCTGCTCATTAAAAAAATAAGTCAAAAGTCAAAAAGAAAGATTTTATGCATAAAAAATGCAACAAGAGGGAAATTTAAAATTTTTAGGAAAAATATGGCTAATATTTTGAAAAAATTCACCAGAGTTATAAGGTTTGGATTCAATTTAGAAAGGCCAGACAAAAATTTAAGCCAGATTTGCTCAAAATGAATTTCATGAGGATCAAATGAATGATCAAGCAAAATTTGAGGAAATGCGCATGTCTGCATGTAAAGGAATTCATCGTGTTTTAACAGGCCAATTCGTTTTGAGGGTAAAATTAGTCAAATGTTGTTCACCCACGTGTGGAGGTACGCGCCAGAGCAGGGAAATTCATACTTTATTTATTAATTATTCAGAAACGACAGACAGACCAGAAGAAATCCGCTCCACCTCATCCCACCGAGCTCCTTGCCCCTCTGTCGCTCTCTTCCCGTTATGTCCAGTGTAAGCAGACGCTCAGAAACTTTTGTAGAGTGGAAAACCGCTTTTCCAGCACAAACGGATTTTCCATGCTCACTTTAGCCAATGGCCAATGGTTTGTCATTGCGCTTCTTATAACTCATCCACCTTAACATTCTCCCGCTTTTACAACTCCCATTCCTCACAAATAAATGTAGAATCTCTTAGAAAGGATTAAATTCTACTCAAGAAATGCATTCCACAGATTTATCTCCTCCTCCTCCTCTAAGAAATGTGTAAACATCATCTGTGATTGTTGACCCAAAATATCCTGAAAGCAAACAAAGAACTTGAATCCACGTGGAAATCAAGAGGAAATGCAAGAAAATTTCCGGTTGGGGTAAATTTCACTGTGATAAAAAGTTTTGGCCACAAAAATCTTTGCCATGTAATTTTTCAAAAAACTGTGTGCGTCACAGTGTAAATATTTTGAGGGTAAGGAATTTTGATTATTCCTGAAATTATTTCAAAATTTTTTCCTTGTTCACAAATAATTCATGGAATTGAAAGGTCCAATCAGGATTGGGCAACAGTACCAACTTTTCCAGTTTAGAGCTAAAACAAGGTTTTATAATAATTTTAAATATTTAATTTTTTAACATAATTTTTAGTTTATTTCCAATTGGGCTCAGCTTCCTACACAAGTGAGATTCTGAGCGAGTGATTTATGGAACCCACGGGTTCAGAAAGATTTCTGGATTCATTAACATTTTCCTACATTTTTTGAGTAGAATAATTTGAGAATTTATTAGTCTATCAACGGAAAAGCAATCCCAAGAACGTAGATACCATTTGGTGTAGCCAAATTGGATAACGTGCTTATAAGAAGCCCTCGGTACATTAACGTGGCTCGTAAGCTTCTTTGTTGTAAAGGTTATAGAGGAATTATTGACTATTGTTTGATTTTTTTAAGATTTCGACGACTAAATTTTCAATCCATCAAATAGACAAGAATATTTCTGTGTTACGAAAAGGAATTTTGAATTTCCAAGCAAGTTTAAAATATTGCGGGCACAATTTTTCTAATCACATTGTAATCACTAAAAGATTAGCCAAAAAAACCCGTTCAAACTCCCGACCAACCCGAGCAAGGCGATCGGAGTAATAATTCCTTTCACCTACCGTCCTAACAGTCCTAATTTGACGTGTTGAGAGCTTCATTTTTTTTAAATTGGAATTTGATATAGAAAACATGAATATTCCACAATGTTTTTACGTTGCAAATATATGACGTTAATAATCCAGGTTAAGATAGTCACAAAATTTTGGTGTTTGTTTTGGAAATTTTATTTCTTTTCCTTCTCTTAAATTTTAAAACTTGATCGAAAAAGCACACCCTTATTATTATTATTTTCATCCCCGTTGTTATCTCATGGATAAATATTGTACCCACAAAAAATCCAGTTTGCCCAAGTTTGACGGATTTTTACCACATTTGTCACCTAAGAATTAATTATTTGGCAAATGAAAACAGTTGAATATAGAAGGATGGAAAATTGTTTAATATTTGCAACTTTTTCTATTTCCCATTATTTTAGCAACGTGGAAGAAAACTGGGCATGTTACAATAATTTATGCATTTTGAATTCTCTTTTCAATTTCTTCCTTTCTTAATTTCCTCCAATGTTTTGCTTATACAGTATCAATGCCATCACGTGCCAAATTCAAGTTGCAAATTATCCAATTGGCGTCAACCTCAAGCAGCAAATCGTTGCTGGAGAAGCAAAGTGGTCTAATGCACGAAATGCTTAAAAACAAACTGAAATAACCACCACCAAATTTGATGCAAACTGAAATAACCACGATATCATATCTGTGAAAATTTCCATTAGAAAAGCGCGTGGATTTAAGTGACAAAATGAAATAACCACCCCCATATCTTTAACTGCATTGAGATTATTATTCGAAAATTGCAACACAGAATTGCAATGTAGCTAAAGATATGGGGGTGGTAACTTCATTTTGTCACCTAAATCCACATGCTTTTCTAATGGAAATTTTCACAGATATGATGGTGGTTATTTCAGTTTGCATCAAATATCGTGGTTGTTATTTCAGTTTGCTTTTAAGCAATTCCTGCATTAGTCCACTTAGCTTCTCTAGCGACGAATTCAAAATCGAGTTTGGATTATGAGAAGAAAAAGATGCGGTATTCCAAAAATTAATCGACGTGGTTGTTAATGACTGTGAAATTATTTGAGTAAATTTTTTTTGACATTTTTAAGCGGATTATTACAAAATAGTTAATTATCGATGTATGCATATAGTTTACAATAGCTTGCGATATAGGAACGATTGAATTTGCGCAACGGGTAAGTTCTTCACAAATAGTAGACTCTGCTCTTAATCCGTGACAAACTGGAAGCAATGGACAAGTTGAGGGGATTGGATTAATTCCTTCCATTTTTCGTACATTGGTGGAATTTGAGGATACTCAATTGGTGGACTGGAATC